>ML778078.1:722214-742669 GCA_009831015.1 Picea engelmannii | reverse complement strand
GTATCCATGTACCAAAATTCCACATTTAAATTTACATGTTTAACCAAATCACATAATCATCATCATCACAAACATATAACAACAAAATATAATATTGTGCAACTCACAAATAAGTCTAGACGTACACCTCTCACATGTCTATATCAGTTTCACCGAGTCCAAATAGTTATTGAGCAATGAATTACTATAATGAGAAAAATCGAAGTTATAATTGCCTAAGGCCAAAATATGGGGCATTACACACCTTTAATATATATTCTGGGTCTGACTTCTTATTCTGCCTATTACAATTATGTTTTGACCAATCTGCAAAAGGGGATTGATCTAATGAATAACACATCAATAATAATTCAAATACTCTTTGTAGTTACATTATTTCAACAGACAGACTTGATGCGCAAGGATACATGATGATATTGCAATGGTAAGAGAGGAACTTTGAGTTCCTTATTCCAATACCGGTAAGGATTGGGCAATATAGAGACAACTAACTACATAAGTGTTACTCAAACTCTAGATAACCCTTTGATGTGTGTTGATGCTAGACACTTGTCACACATTATTGAATTTTGGAATGCAAATGTTGAAGTATTGATCCAGAAGGATCTCAGTGGCCACCCAACTATTCCAACTGGCTCAAAACAGTTTTTTGGCAACTTACTATTTTTAGTAGTTTTTGGGGTCCCAAACTTTTGGGGCCATTTTGAGGGCCTAAACGATGTTTTTTTTCACGACAAGGCACCTTAATGATAGGCAAATGCTCTGATTGATCATCCTAAATGAAGTTACTCATCAAGACCTTTCCAACGAGCTATCATGCACCCTAAATGAAGATCGTATGCAAAAGTTACGACCCCGGGATGTTCATGTACTAATTTACCCCAACATGACTTTTGGCGCTTCATATCCTAGGGTTAGGTTTTTGGATGTCTAGGGTTTTGGCATTCATGTTTATTGTTAAAATTCCTTTATAGCCTAATTGTACTCATCTTCTTGTGAATGAGCGTAGCCGTCACATCTCTTCTCAGAGATAAGATGCCACCATTCTTGCAAGTTTGTTTTCAGTCTTCATTTTATAGTTTTCAGCATATTTCTTATTTAATAGAAGTAAAGGTTTACTGTATCTCTGTTATTGTTCACAGTGTCTCTATGTTAATATTATAAATCTATGTTTTCATTTCATTCCGCTCATAAATCTGGATCAGTGGTATCAGAGCAGTTTGTTCCTTGTCGTTTTTAGTGCATGTCCTCGACGTGGTTAGGGTATAGAGAGTTGGGTCTCGAGTTTGTTTCTCTTGAGGACAACTACTCGCATACGCCCAAGAAACCATTCACAACAGGCGAAAACAAATACAACGGGACAAGAGATCCTTTCAAAATGTTGCTCGAGGAAGCCCTTGAGCGACAGAGGAACAAGATGATGGATAACTTTGCACAAATCCTTCGACAGTTGCCGACAAGCAATGCATCCACCTCAAACGGAGGCTTCGCCCCCTTCAAGGTACAAATCAATTTTTATATTCTTATATTTGAAGGTCAAATAGATGCGGATGTCGTATATAAATGGTTAAACCTTCTTGAAGGGTATTTTTTTGTCCACAACTTTTTCGATAGAGAAAATATTACATTTGCGCTCCTCAAGGCTGTCCCCCGTGTCAAAGATTGTTGGGAGTCTTTCTGTGAGAAAAATGAAATAGAGGGATCCACATTATTTGTAGTTGCACCCACTTGGGGTTCCTTCAAGGATGTTATTATAGAACAATACTACCATGTGGGAAGCTATGACGACTTGTATACAAGATGGACCACACTGCGATAGGAAATAGACCAAACAATGTCAGAGTTCACCAATGTCTTCCATACCTTGCGCACGAAGTTGGGTATCAAAGATTTTGAGTGAAATATGGTGCTCAAGTACCGAGACAGTATGCATAGATACATCTAGACATAAATTGAGTTTTTGGATATCTTATCATTGGGCGTGGCCTATTGATATGCCGTCAAAATCAAGCAAAAGCTTAAACAAAAGACGCGGTAGTTTGGGTCTGGGAACCCCTCACAGCAGAAGCAGGTGTTACACATCAAAATTACTCACTTCAATAGTGTCGCAAGTGTCATCATTACAAGTGTTGTAAGTGTCACATCTTGTCTGCAAGTGTCACATCTTGACCACAAGTGTCGCAAACATCATACTGCCATATTGCCTATGTCATGCCTCTAACAACATCACAGGGACACTTAAGACTAGTTTTAGGAAGAGAAATCATTTGATGAAGAGTACAAAGCATTTTCCATGAAGAAAACTACTTAAACATGATTTTTGGAAGGCAACACTCCCCTACCCACTATCAGGAAGCGTCGACGCTCTCTAACCTTCTTTGGGGGAGCGCTACCCTTTCTAAGCAAATTTTGGTTTGTTGAGATAAATCAAGGAAGAATCCCCTCAATCTCTGAAGTTGGTTGGATTTGAATTTGAGGTCAAGGCATGATATTAGGGAAGATCCACAACTGAAGGAGAGGAATCCTCAACTTATCCCAAAGATCTCTCAGGTGGCTGGGTTTCTCCAAGCTTATATAAGGAGGCCTTCTCATGGTGAAAAATGAGATGGAGATTGAGAGAGACACCAAACTTATGATCTCATGAGTGGTATTGATATAGAGACATTGTGAAGTATCAAACTTATGATCTCATAAGGGAGATATCATTGAAGCATCAACATTCTGTGTGTGGATTATTTGAGCAAGGGTCTCTACAAAGGGAGCTTGGTGAAGCCGATGCACTACATCCATGGCTGTAAGCACCACTTTGTTCTCATTAATATAAATCTATGCTTGGCCTGTTTCCTTTAAAGTTTATGTACATTTCATGAACTTGTCTCTAGTAGATAGATATGTTTTTGAGCTAATCTCAGTATAATAAGAAGTTTGTTGTATCTTTGTTTGTTCTACAGGACTTATTGAGGAGCTTAAGATTGAAGCTCAACCTGACTGTGCGAGGACAAACGCCATTAAAAAGTTACACTTTTTCTTCTTCCTCTTCATACATTAGCTTAATATATCTAAAAGGAATGTCCGTGTCCACAATAGCATTTTCTGTCTTGGTCATAGGGGTCTAGTATCCAAGAGAGAATCCACTTGTCTGCAAGGGGATTTATCTGTAACATAAATTAGCGACTCCACTAGGGAGGGACCTTGATTTTTGTTTCCTTTCCTAGGTCTTGTTTTGGTCTTTGCTCCTTTTTGACCTTCTCCATACCATGTCTTTGATTCTTAGAACTCTGTTGATTGGCTCTTTACCTCATCTCATACACTTTGATTTCCTGAGTTTGCTTGAATTTTTTTATTTTTTGGGCATTTTTCTTAATTTTTAGTGGTCAGCGCCCCCCCTACCTCTTCTACCAGAGCACTGGCACTCTCTGCTGAGCTTACACAGAGCGTTGAAACGCTCTGGTGCCCTTTACACTAGAGCGCTGCCCCTTTTCTATGAAAAATCTTCTAGGGTTTCATTCTTTGAGTTCATTTCTTGCTTTTGGCACTTTCTCAGGAGTCTTACAACCTCAGTACATCTTGGTCTTGGCCTTCAACACTCTTTTTTCTGAGGATTGACCACCTTTTGTTTGGAACTTTGATATTTTTTCCTTACCTTGAAGTCACTCTTTGTCTTTGACGATTTAGAGTCAATTTGTCGTTTTCTTCTCATTTATCTAACTGAGTGAAAAAAAATTGTAAGGATATTCAAAGGTATTTTGTACTGTTCCATTTGATCTTTGGGGTCATTTTCCCAAGCAATTCTTGTTTGTTCATCATCCATTACCTTTCTCCTACCTTCACTAGAAATTTCACCTTTTTTCATGCATTATGAGTAATTTTTTGTAAATTTTTTGGCTATTTTTCTGAGCTTCTGGGAGCGCCAACGCCCCCCTATAGGCCATACTAGAGTGACAACACTCCCCTAAAATGTTTTAAGGGGCGTTGCAACACTCTATGAACCCTTATAGGGGAGCACTAGTGTCTTTTTTGAGTGAAATTGCCTTCTTTTGCTCCGTCTTTTGCAACCTGTTTTGTAGTACTTTTTACCCAGAGTCTGTGGTTGGTTTGTGAAGTTGTTTGGATTGGTTCTTCATGGTTTTTGATGCTTTTCACTCTCTTTTTTCTTGATTGGAGCTTGAAACCTCTTCCAGAAATGTGAAATTGCCTTTTCTAGTTGTGTTTTTGTCGAGACAGTTTTGAGTGATTTCTCTTTCTCCCTATCCTTTCTTGGATTCTTCTCTACATTTTATTTGTGTTCCTTGAATGCTTGATTGGTTGTAGAATATTTGATGGTGTTATTTCTTGTTAGAACAAGTTTCTACTTGTTTTATTTCATACCTCACTGCCTTGAGTGCATGCTTTGTTTGTATCCCTTTTTCTTCGTGTCTTTTGCATCTGCATAGGACTCTTTCTCCTGATTGAAAGTAGTGGAGAATTGAAGGTTTTGTATTTACTTTCTGTATACATCATAATCAAACAAAGAAGATAAATGAATTATTGCTTTTGGGTAGTGAAACTAGCTTGCATTTGAAGTAACAAAATTGCATGTTTTTTTGGCATTTTGCGACATTGTGCATCTGGAATGATGAATGTTTTATCCTTCTCGTAGCATAGCTTTCATCGAAATGAAAATATTTCATCTTCATCTCTTTGCATAACTTTCAAGTCGGTCAAAACACCATATTGTCCACGCCATTTTCCTTTGAGTAACAACAACCTTAAAAACAAGCGCTAAACTAAAAATTGATTAGACATTTTTTACTTTTTCTGGTAGCAAACCTACATTAGATTAGTTGTAGGGCTTTGGAATAGGTGTGAAAGATAACTTTCCAAAGTTGCAAACAAACATATGATCTTGTGTAAGGGAGCGGTGAAATCCAATTGCTACATTTTGTCCTAGGAAGCCCTTCTCACACAAGGGTCAAACCTGAGGTTGCATTGAGACTAGCAGAGTTACTCACCATGCTTTGTTGGTCTTGGTGTAGAGATTGTGCATATTATGGGGGTCGCTTGAAGGTATATCCACAATGATGAGTGGAAGACTTTCAAGTTGATTTCAGGCTAGATAGCCTGCCCTTGCGCGTGGATCAGACTGTCGATTGTTTCCCCAGGCATCACTGTTGTAGTTGGTAACCTTAGTGGCCTATCTCTTTAAGGTCTTTACACAAGGTGACTGTGGAGGGGCAAGTCTTCACGGTACCTGGAATCGACGTTGGCCAGATTCACTTGGGCTCCTTGGAGGGTATACCCACGATTATGTGTGGGAGATTGCACCAGGGTGTAAGTCCGTTAAGCAGGTCGTCAACGTAACTTTTCCACCCGCTCTATCTCAACCCCTTCTTACTTTGTTCCCATGACATTGGATTTCATCACCAACTAGTGTGCTCATTATGAGAAGGTTTTGTTCGCTTGCTTGCTTACTAGATTTTTAGCGTGTGTTGTTTGTTCTCCCTAGCAGAATCTAGGTTGGATTTTTTATTTTTATGGCGTCAGTTCCCGGAATGACCAATGAAGGAACCCCTTTGCCAGGGGAACCCTTTGTTTTTCCTTCTTACGGAAATGTTGGTCCTCCTTACATCGCTACTTTGAGCCTTCAAGGTCTCACAATTGGGTTACCAGTATGGTTGTTTTCCACTCCGGTGATCTGGAATGCAGGTGCTTCAGATGTAAGCACACCACCCACACATCAACCTCATGTCTACCTTTCTCCTTCTTCGCCCATAAGGTCTCCTTCCATTTCTCCTTCTTCGCCTTGTAAAATATCTCAAGCGAGTAGCCAGATTGATAAGAAGAAGAAGAAATGGAAAGAGAAGAAGAAGAACCAGAAAGGGACCAAGCTTCCAACTACATCGGATGTTGGATCCAAGCAACCGGATACTGTTAATAGTACTGGGAGTGTTGACGAGGTCAACAATATTAAAATGAAGAATCTAAAACCCAAATTCCCTTGCAGTCTTTGTAAGGGTGACCACTTTCTGAGGGATTTCCCTGGTATTCCTAAGGTCTTAGAAGTTTGGTCCTCCACGTCATCAGCCTCTACTAGACATGTTGGTGACACCCCGTCAACTACTGACATTAAGGTTGGTAAGAAGAAGACAACTATCAAATTCCCTTGTATGTTATGCGAAGGTGATCATTATTCTCACCTTTGTCCTCGCATGGATGAGGCCTCTTATCTTTTGTAAAAGCTTCAACTTCCAACTGGTTATCACAAGATTTCCCCCAACCCTTCGTTAGTTGATGGGATGATCAATCCGGTTCCATCCCTGGTCAATCCAGTTGATCAGATGGTCAATCTAGTTTCATCCTCGGTTGAACCACTCGCAAAAGTAGCGGATCCAGTTCCGTCATCGATCAACCCCACTTTTCATATGAAAAGTGAAACCCAAGTGACTGATCCATTTCCATCTTTGGTCAGTCCCACCCTTCATCCGAAGAGTGCCAAAGTGGTCGATATGGTTCCGCCACTGGTTGATCCCACTCCTCCATTGAGGAGTGCCAAAGTGGTTTTTCTAGTTAGTTCATTGGTCAATCCCACTCCTCCTCTAACGAGTGCCAAAGTGGTCGATCTGGTTCTGCCATCGATCGATCCCACTCCTGCATTGAGGAGTGTCGAAGTGGTTGCTTTGGTTCTGCCATCGGTCGATCCCAGTCGTCCTTCGAAGAGTGTCAAGGTGACTGATCCAGTTCCTTCCTCGGTCAGTCCCACCCTTCATCCGAAGAGTGCCAAAGTAGTTGTTATGGTTACTTCATCGGTCAATCTCACTCTTCCTCTGAAGAGTGCCAATGTGATTGATCTAATCCCATCATCGATCGATCCTACTCTCCCTCTAGAGAGTAAACCCGATTCTGCCCACATTTTTCTCGTTGATATATAATCTACCATGCTGGGGGGCATTCCTCCTTCTCCTGTGAAACCCCCTCCAAATAACGAGGCCATCCTTTTTGATTGGGGTGTGCGAACTGGACCTCATCTTCCCTCTCACATTCCTTTCAAGATTACGATACAATTTTGTGGTCGGGCCATTCCTCAGAAACTGATAGATGAAGGTTCGTTCGTTAGTATTTTGTCCTCTATTGCTTGGAAAGCTTTGGGTTATCCTTAGCTTGTGCCAGTTACCTAGACTCTGTTCGCTTTTAACAGAAGAACCAATCACCCTTTAGGGATCCTTCCTCAGTTTCCCATAACTTTGGGAGGAAAACTGTCTTTATTGATGTTATGGTAGTCCTTGGATTTTGATTTACTCCTTGGGAGAGATTATGTCTATGCATGAAAGCTATTGTATCCACTCTTTTTCGTGTGTTATATTTCCCGCATGATGGAAGAATGGTGACTATTGATCAACTTTCGTTTGTTGGCCCTGACTTGACCATCAACCCAATGACCTCCCTAAATGGGCCTTATATGCAATCGGTATCACCCCTGCCACATGTGAATTATGTGGCGTTGTTTCCCATGACTTCAACTTTCGATGACTTAGATCCGGTAGTTGACATGGTGATTTTTTCAGTAGGGATATTGGAGCCTGATCTCCTTACCCCTGATGAGACCCTCGACGTGTGTTCCTTCAGAAGCATTCTTCTTCCATCCAGTGAAGATCTCTTGGAAGCCATGACCGAGTTTTGTCCCTTGACATGGTGTCCTTCCAAAGCATTATCCTCTTGGAAACCATGATCAAGAAGAGTCCACGAGAAAAGTTTCTCTTCTCTGTGGCAAGCTCATTAAAAAATTAAACATAGGTTACGAGCATAATTTCTCTTCTATGTGGAAAGCTCGTTAAAAAATGAAACAGAAGTCACGAGCATACTTTTTCCTCTCTGTGGAAAGCTCGTTAAAAAGCGAAACAAAGGTCATGAGCATAGTTTTTCCTCTCTATAACAAGCTCGTTAACAAATGAAACATAAATCTAGGGATTCAACCCGAAGCCCTGAGCATAGTTCTTTTCCCGTGTCAAGCTCATTAAAAAATGAAACAATCACCTCTCATGTCAGGTCGAGTCTTTCACAAGATCTTGTAGATGTCGAGTCGAGTTTTTCGTTAGGTCTCGTATTTGAACCTTCATTTCATCCACCCTTATCCTTTTTCTCCATCTAGTACAGAAATTGGTGACAACCTCAAAGTCGTTGAATGAAATGAAGCTTGGGGGGCATGTCTCCATCCTTTGATGATCATTATGGAGTTAAGCCACTAGCTTTCAAGCTGGGGGCAGAGTATCGAGCTTAGTCTTTGTTCTTTCTTACGCTCGTAAATACATGAGAATGTAACCGAGTAGACTTTTATCACTTTTTCGGACTCGTAAAGGTTATACGAAAAAGGAACCCTTTGGAGTCATCTTTAAGCTCTTTTCAGACTCTCTAAACTTGAAAAGATTGCCAAGTAATCTTGCTTCCATTCCCACTCGTTAAAAGGTTTGAAAGGGCGTCTTTCGAGTGATAATTTATCTCTTTTTCGGCCTTGCAAGATTAACATTATGAAAAAGGACCACATTGGAGTCATCTTTAAGTCATTTTCAGACTCTCTAAATATGAAAAACCACCGAGTTTACCTTCTCTGGACTCATTAAACAATCATACATTGAAGGGCCCATATGGGACCGAACCCTTACTTCTTCCAGTTCTTTAAACAAAGGAAGAGGGACTTATCGAAGGTGAGTCATATCGAGCACGTGTTACCCTCGTCGAGCTCATTAAATCAAAAAGAGGTACTCATCTATCTGGATGGGGGAAAAAATTGAAGGAAGCAAGCCGAGCAGTTTTTGAGAACATTACCAGTAATTCCTACAGTCACCCTTGAACACGACATTTTATCTTTGCACGCATTTCAATCCACTGAACCTCTGCACTAAACCAATCCTTTGAGTTTCTTTACTCCTTTGGGTCACCCGAAGAAAGTGACAGTATCCACTGCATTATCAAGTTTTGGTCCTTGTCTAGTTTATGTTGTCATGCCTCAGTGTTCAAGGGAAGTATCTGCCTCAAGAGTCAACCATCACAAATTCTTGTTTCAATGCCCATGCCAGTCCATGTTCACTTGATCCACCAATTACATCTATGTGTCAGTTTTGTGTCATTGATGGGGGATACACCAAGGCCCTCCCTCGATGAGTCTATTCCCATCGACTTCAACACATTATCTAGGAGCTAGACTTGGAAACCAGTTAGTATCTTGGGACCTGCATGCCTCAATGACAGGCCTCCTCGCTTCCAGCAGTGGGCTTACATCATTTAGCTCTGATCAGATGATTCCATGGATGTTTGACTTCAGTGCATCCATTCACATTCTTTGGAATGTACTAGAGTACCTTGGGAATCATTGACATCAATGGTGATCTCCCTTGCGCTTGTTAACGATTTACCTCATTGATCAGTAATCAAGTGGTTTCTTCCATGTTCGACATCAGGACATCTATTTACATGGTTAGATTCATACTACATAGGGATTGGTAAGAAGACCCTGGGTTGACTCATCACTCTTATATATACTTTGCCCAGGTTGCGACAGAGTTTCTTTTGAACATTGACACATATACTGTCACATAGATCCACTTTGTATTGGTCTGTGGCTATGTCTTGTCGTCTTGTAGATCCACTGTGTATTTTTCGTGGCTACGATTAGTTTAGGTCATAGGAGTATAGATCCACATTGTATCTTTAGTGGCTATACCTTTTTGTCAATATAATTATGGAGCTGCAGTGTATTTTATGGCGGTCATACCTTGAAAGTCGTTATCACTCAAGCATAGGTATGCCTGCCTTGGGTTTGAAACATGTCATAATATTTGTTTGATGGTTGTGTGTAGCTTCTATCAGGTTCTCTGAGTCCTTACCCTTGCTTGAAAAATTCTACATAGTACTTCAGTCATCAGTTCTCATCTTCTAACTTCGCACTTTGGGGAGAAATCTATTACACATCAAAATTACTCACTTCAATAGTGTCGCAAGTATCGTCATTACAAGTGTTGTAAGTGTCGCATCTTGTCTGCAAGTGTCGCATATTGACCACAAGTGTCACAAGTGTCACAAACATCACACTACCATCTTGCCTATGTCGTGCTTCTAACGACATCACAAGGACACTTAAGACTGGTTTTAGGAAGATAAATCATTTGATGAAGAGTACAAAGCATTTTCCATGAAGAAAACTACTTAAAAATGATTTTTGGAAGGCAACACTCCCCTACCCACTATCACGGAGCGCCGATGCTCCCTAGCCTTCTTTGGGAGAGCGTTGAAACGCTCTGTGCACCCTTTTGTGGGAGCATTACCCTTTCTGAGCGAATTTTGGTTTGTTGAGATAAATCAGGGAAGAATCCCCTTAATCTCTGAAGTTGGTTGGATTTGAATCTGAGGTCAAGGCATGATCTTAGGGAATATCCACAACTGAAGGAGAGGAATCCTCAACTTATCCCAAATATCTCTCAGGTGGTTGGGTTTCTCCAAGCTTATATAAGGAGGCCTTCTCATGGTGAAAAATGAGATGGAGATTGAGAGAGATACCAAACTTATGATCTCATGAGTGGTATTGATATAGAGACATTGTGAAGTATCAAACTTATGATCTCATAAGGGAGATATCATTGAAGCATCAACATTCTGTGTGTGGATTATTTGAGCAAGGGTCTGGACAAAGGGAGCTTGGCGAAGCTGTTGCACTACATCCATGGCTGTAAGCACCACTTTGTTCTCATTAATATAAATCTATGCTTGGCCTGTTTCCTTTAAAGTTTACGTACATTTCATGAAATTGTCTCTAGTAGATAGATATGTTTTTGAGCTAATCTCAGTAGAATAGGAAGTTTGTTGTATCTTTGTTTGTTCTACAGGACTTATTGAGGAGCTTAAGATCGAAGCTCAACCTAGACTGTGTGAGGACAAACTCCATTAAAAAGGTACACTTTTTCTTATTCCTCTTCATACATTAGCTTAATAGGATCTAAAAGGAATGTCAGTGGCCACAATAACATTTTCTGTCTTGGTCATAGGGGTCTAGTATCCAAGAGAGAATCCACTTGTCTGCAAGGGGATTTCTCTGTAACAACAGGGCAAGGGAAACCCCAACCACAGAACAAAGGATAAAGCAAATATGGGCAACATCAGGACAATCGGTCCAAGCCCCAAGCAAAGAAGGACAATTGGAAGATAAAGAAAGATACCAGGAAGTGGTGCGACTTCCGTAAGAGCTCCTGGCATAACATTGTTGATTGCTGCTCAAAGCAGTCATTGGTGGCTAAGGTGAAAGCCTATGAATTAGATGCAGGTTCTGACTGTAAGTTAGAACCAAAAAAGAGGAGACAGATCATTGATGTGGAACACAGTGCCACTGTTGCTACCATCAAGATCCATCCCGGTGAAACTAATGAGTCAGAGGAAGGCGAGCGCCTCTTTCATTCACGGATGTGGGTGAAAGGCACTCTGTTGCACTTCATCGTTGATAGTGGTAGCGAGAAGAACCCATTCAACGTAGGTCGTCAAGCATCTAGCCCCGTCTACAACGCCGCACCCGTAACCCTACACGTCGGATGTCTCCATCAAGGAAGCGATCTTCACGTTAGCTAACAATGTCGCCTTGTTAGAAAAACAGGATCGCGGGGCAATAAAATAAAAACAAATGTGGAAATAAAACACAAAAGATACACAATACAATGGAGACACATATATACATGGTTCACCCAGTGTGGGCTACGTTCACCAGAGAAATTGTCATGTCCTTCCTTTATTATTATCCAACAAATGAAGGGATACAACCTACAACACACTCGATGTAACTTCCACTTATTTCTCCCACAATCTGCTCTCTCGGAATACAATATTTGCAATAATACACAACCGCAATACATTTCCCTCATAAAAGAAGGTTGCCTTCTAGGGAAAAAAACCCTAACATAACTTCTACCATAAGATCCGCGACCTTATAATGAACGGTCCAATTTACTATGAAATTACAATATACATTCTTCTGGGGTGTAAAGTCTTCATGGGGTATAAACACAGATGAAAACAAAGACCTCTGAATGAGGAAGATAATCAGTCTCCACAACCAATAATCTCCTACTTGGAGACTGATCTCAACAACCCCGTCATTGTTGTATCTATTGGACTATGATCCTTCTTGGACCTGGAAAATTTCTCATCTTCACCTTCATCCTTGAAGACCAACTAAAACCGAGCAAGAACTTAGTTTCTCCCTGGTTACTCCCTTTATTAACATGTCTACAAGATTATGGCTAGTGTGTATCTTTTCCAACTTCAAATGTTCATCTTCCAAAACAGATCATAAGAAATGGTACCTGAGTTGTATATGCTTAGTATTTGAATGGAAGGATGAGTTCTTTGCAAGATGAATGGCACTCTCGCTGTCACAGTACAACCTACTATTCTCCTGCTTCTTTCCCAATTACTCCATAAAATTTTGTAACCAAATCATTTCTTTACTAGCCTCTGTAGCAGCAACATACTCTGCTTCTGTTGTTGAAAGTGTAACAACCTTTTGTAGTTTCAAAATCCAACTTACTGTTGTTCCACCTATAGTAAAAACATACCCTGTGGTGCTCCTCCTGCTATCTTTATCACCTATCATATTTGAATCAACATATCCCTATACAACAGTGTATGAATCTCCAAAACATAATGCATGAGTAGCAATACTTCTCAAATACCCGAGAATCCAGTTTAATGCCTCCCAATGTTCTTTACCTGGATTGTTCATACACCTACTCACAACTCCCAGTACATGTGCAATATCTGGTCTTGTGCAAACCATCACATACATCAAGCTGCCAACTGCTGATGAATAAGGGACCTTGGACATGTATTTTATCTCCTCATGTGTCTTGGGACACATTTCCTTAGTTAATTTGAAATGGTTGTCCAAAGGTGTACTAACTAGTTTTGCATTCTGCATTATAAACCTCTCCAACACCTTCTCTATGTACTCACCCCGAGATAATGTCAATCTATGATTTTTCCTGTCTCTTATTATTCTCATACCAGGGATTTTCTTTGTAGCACCCAATTCTTCATCGCAAATGAATTAGTTAATTTCTTCTTGAGCACATTTATATCTTGCATATTAGACCCCGCAACAATCATGCCATCTACATACAATAACAAGATAATAAAGATTCCATTTTCTAGCTTTTTAAAATAAACACAGTGATCAGAATGACATCTATTATAACCTTGTTCTGTCATAAACCTGTCAAACTTCAAATACCATTGCCTTGAAGCTTGCTTTAGGCCATACAAATTCTTATTCAATCTGCATACCAATTTTCCTTCCCTTTGACCTCATACCCTTATGGTTGTTGCATATAAATCTCTTCCTCCAAATCCCCATCGAGAAAAGTTGTTTTTACATCTAACTGTTCAAGATGTAAATCGTCTACTGCCACAAGACTTAAAATAGTCCTAATTGAAGTCATTTCAACAACAAGAGAAAATGTTTCATCAAAATCTATACCTTTCTTTTGTGCAAACCCCTTTACAATAAGTCTAGCCTTGTACCGCTTTTTGCCTCCATCTTCTTCCTTCAACTTGTAAACCCATTTATTTTGTAATTCTCTTTTTCCTGCAAGCAACTGAACCAAATCCCAAGTCTAGTTATTTATCAGGGAATCGATTTCCTATTTCATTCCTTACTCCCACTAATTTTTAGTGCCTACCTGCATTGCCTCTTCATAATATTCTGGTTCACTAGAATCAGTCAACAATAAATAATACAATGAAGGAGAGTATCGTTCAGGGGGTCCACTTAACCTGATAGATATTCTAACAACACTTGCGTGAGTTTGAGGTACCTGTTGCTCCTGTTGTTGTACATTTTTATTTTCTGGTACCTTTGGAATTTCTTTTTTAGTGATCTCATGAAGCACTGTGTATTTTGGTTTTTCTTTTTTTTTGTGTCTTTCCCTGCAACTGATCTTTGTACATGACCTTCTCATTGAATACAACATCTCTACTCCTAATGATTTTGTGATTTTCATAATCCCATAAGCGATAACTAGAATTATTAACACTGTATCCAATAAAGGTACACTTCTTGGATTTTGCCTCAAGCTTTGTTCTATTTTTTTTATCAATATGGACAAATGCTTCACAACCATAAGTCTTCAAAAAATAATTGTTTACCTTTTTACCTATCCATGCCTCCTCTAGAATTATACCATCCAAAGAGATTGAAGGTCCTATGTTTATTAAGTAAACAACAGTATCTACAACATCTGCCCAGAACTATAAGGGCAAACCAACATGCAATATCATACTCGCACGCTCCATGATTGTCATGTTCATCATTTCTGACACACCATTTTCTTGTGGTGTTACTGGAACTATCTTCTCTCTACGAATCCCATGGTATGAATAGTAATCATCAAACTCCTTGCCGCAATATTCACCTCCATTGTCTGATCTTAGACACTTCAACCTTTTTCCTATCTCATTCTCAACCAAAGCTTTCCATTTTTTAAAAGTATCAAAAACATCAGATTTTTATCGAATGCAATAAACCCAAGTTTTTCTAGTTGCATCATCAATGAAAGTAACACAATAACGAGAGCCACCAAGATATGATACATGAGATGGTCCCCATACATCTGTATGCACAATATCTAACCTTTCACTCTTATTTTCTTTTCCGGCTCTGAGAAATCTGACTCTCTTCTGTTTTCCATAAACACAATGTTCACAGAAATCCAAATCAATTTGTTTAAGATCGGGCAACAAATTTATTTCGTGAAGTATTTGCATCCCCTTCTCACTCATGTGTTAAAGCCTATGATGCCACAATGTTGTATCCACTCATGTAGAAGCTAAAGATATAGAAGAGTCAGTATTACCAGTACAAAAATAAAATGTGCCTACCTTCTCTCCTTTTGTTATCACTAATGATCCTTTGGTGACCTTCCACACCTTATCTATAAATATGGATATACAACCTTCACTTGCCAACTGCCCTGTTGAAATCAAATTTTTCCTTAGATCTAGAACATGTCTTACTTCTTTCAATAAGCATTGGTTTCTATCCCTTTGTTTTATTTTTACCTTTCCCATTCCAACAATTTTGCATGGTGCATCATCACCCAAATGAACCTGTCCAAAATCACCTTGAACATAATCTAGAAAATGTTTCCTATGGGGTGTGGCATGAAATGAAGCCCATGAATACACTACCCAAGACTTAAACATATTATCTATAGAAAGAATCAAAGCATCTTGTAACACATCACCTATTACATTTGCTTCATGATTTTTCTCCTACTGTCCATCTATTTGTTTCTTTGGAGCTCTGCAGTCTTTCTTCAGATGTCCTTTCTTCCCACAATTCCAACACTCTATATTTCCCAATATGGATTTGGATCTGCCCTTCCTAGAATTCCACGGTTCCCTAAGCCCTTTCCTCCATCCTTTTGTCTTCCCCTATTCTCCATGTTTAATTTATTATCTGATGTCTCACCTGAGCTTTTTCGTCGCTTTTTCTTGCTAAGGATAACACCAACAACATCATCAAATTTTAGAGTGTTTGAACCAGAGACAGAGTTACTTACAACCATGACCAAGCCATTCCAACTCTTTGGCAATGAGCACAAGATTAGAAGATCCCTAACCTCATCATCAAAGTCCACTTTTACAGAACTTATCTGATTAGTAACCATATTAAATTCATTTAAATGATCTGCAACAAACCCACCTTCTCACATCTTCATATTAAATAATCTCTTCATTAGAAATACCTTATTGGACGTCGAGGTTTTTTCATATAGTTTAGCCAATGCATCTGTCATCTCCTTCATCGTCTTTTCTTTCGAAATATTGAAAGCCACCGATGCTGCCAGGCTCAACCGTATCATTCCTAGTGCCTTTCTGTCAAGAACCTACCATTCTTCGTCCTTGATGGCCGTCGACTTCTTTGCTATTCCACCCAATGGTAGAAATATATCCTTCTGATATAAATAATCTTCCATCTGCATCTTCCATAATTGGTAGTTTTTGCCTTTAAATTTCTCGAACCTAAACTTTCCATCTTCCTCCATTGCTCCCACTCGAACCAGGCACCCTCTTTTCCCACGAGTTGCCTTTCTCTTTAATACCAGTTGTTAGAAAAACAGGATCGCGGAGCAATAAAATAAAAACAAATGCAAAAATATAACACAGAAGATACACAATACAATGGATACATAGGTATACATGGTTCACCCAGTGTGGACTACGTCCACCAGAGAAATTGCCATGTCATTCCTTTGTTATTATCCAACAAATGAAGGGATACAACCTACAACACACCTGTTGTAACTTCCTCTCCTTTCTCTCACATTATCCTCTCTCAAAATACAATATTCGAAATAATACATAGCCGCAATACATTTCCCTCATAAAAGAGGGTTGCTTTCCAAGCCAAAAAACCCTAACATAACTTCTATCGTCAGATCTGCGACTTAATAATGAACGGTCCAAATTTACTATGAAATTATAATATACATTCTTCTGGAGGAGTGTGCATTCTTCTGGGGTGTAAAGACTTCATGGGGTATAAACAGGACTAAAAACAAAGACCTCTGAATCAGGAAGATAATCAAGCTCCGCAACCAACATGCCTGTCGTACGTCATCAAGCCATTCAAAGATGAGGTATTGTGTGATGTTGCTCCCCTTAAAGTTTGTGATGTTATTTTGGGCCAACCTTATTTATGGAAATGTCATGTTGTATATGAGTCTAGGCCTCGTAGTGTTATTATTACTTTGAACAAGAAATTGTACAGGATACTCGAGGTAGTCCCACCCAGTGCTATTTCCTTGATCTCTACCAAGCAATGCAGGAAGGTCATTTCTTAGATCAGAAAGTTTGTCTTCTTCTTGATTCACTCTCGAAGTGAGAGAAAGGTTGTAGCCACATCCATGGCCTCTGTGACTAACCTTTCCACATAGTAGAATCAAGTGGATAAGGTCGTGGAAGAATACAAAGACATCTTCTCATCACCTATTGGAGTACCTCTGCACTATCAAGTCAAGCATCCCATCGATCTAAGCCTCGGTGCACCGCTACCCAATGGGCCAGTGTATCGCTACTCTCTACTAGAAAATGAGGAGATCAAGCGTCAGATTCAATAACTTCTCCACAAGGGGCACATCTGACCCAACTCATCACGTTTTGGAAGCCTAGTCGTGCTGGTGCAGAAGAAAGATGGGACTTGGCGACTCTTCATTGATTACCGAGACCTAAATAAAATCACAGTCATGAACTGGTACCCGAATTCCCCGAATTGACGATCTCCTTTATCAACTCAAGGGGGACAAATACTTCAATAAGATTGATCTAAAGTTTGGCTACCATCAGGTCCCAATAGAGCACACAAATGTATGTAAAACTGCCTTCAAGTCAAAAGAAGGTCTTTTTGAATGGTTGGTCATGCCCTTTGGTTTGACAAATGCCCCAACATATTTCAGGAGGATGATGGACAATATATTGCGGCCTTTCACTAATTATTTTGTGGTGGTGTATCTGGATGACATCCTCATCTACAACAAGACTTGGGCAGAACACTTGCAACATATTCAGTAGGTTTTACACACTCTGCGACAACACAAGCTATATGCCAACTTGGAAAAATGATCCTTTGGCATGGACATGATCTAGTACCTAGGATACATTATTTATGCGCATGGTGTGCATTTTTATCCAACCAATATCCAAGTAATTTGTGATTGGCCAACCCCAACCATGCTCACTGAGCTTCGCAGCTTCTTAGGCCTTGCCAATTTCTATCGCAGGTTCGTGTTGGGATTCTCCCATATTGCATGGGCCCTCTTCCAAATAACTAGGGGTGGTGGTAAGGAAACATTTGTGTGGGGCATGTCCCAACAGAAAGCATTGGATGATATAAAGTGACATTTGTGCTCAGCCTCAGTATTTTCATTACCTCACCTGTAACATCCCTTTGAGATCAAGAGAAATGCTTCATACTATGCTATGGGCGCATTCCTCACTCAACACGACCACCCCGTGGAATATCATAGTGAGACATTATCATATGTCATTCATAAGTACCCTACTTACGACAAAGAAATGTACTCCATTGTGCAAGCCTACCGCCACTGGAGGCATTGCATTCTCGGGAAGGAGACAATCATCCACATTGATCATAAGTCATTGCAATTCATGTAGACACGAGACAAATTGCAGAATGACCACCATCAGAAGTGGTTCACATATTTGCATCAGTTCCACCTCAACATCAAGTATAAAACAGGAAGTACCAACCGAGTTGATGATTGCCTCAACTGACCTTTAAACAAAACACTCACCATAGTGCTAGACTCTTGTGACCACGAGACCTTCGGATGGCCCCACCTCTATGAGACAGATCTTGACTTCGCCAACACCTACCAGATGTTGGGTGCAAACACAACTGTCACTAATTTCCATCTTCGAGATGGGTTGTTGTGCCATCTAGGACATCTTTGTGTTCCATCAAGAAAGCGAGCGAAGTTTATTTTGGAAGCCCACTATAGTCGGGTGGCAGTACACTTCGACGTGGAAAATATTGTGGCAGTGCTACAACGACATTTCTACTGGCCGAAACTTCGACATGATGTCAACAAGTATATCCAGTCTCGAACTACCTACACTATTACCAAACCGACCACTAAGAAACAAGGCATGTACAATCCTATGCCTACTCTTGACATGCCCTGGGAATCCATCTCAATGGACTACATGTCAAGCCTTCCATACACCAAGCAGAGAAATGACTGTGTTTTTGTGGTTGTTGATCATTTTTCCAAGATGGCGATTATGACCGCCTACAAGAAGAGCATCACAACAGAGGCCATTTCCAAGCTCTTCTTTGAATGAGTGTGGGTATACTTTAGGATTCCACAAACATTATCTCAGATTGGGACAGTCGGTTCCCCAACACATTCTGGCCAAGCTTCTGGTCACTGCTGGACACCAAACTCACCAAATCCACTGCCTTCCACTCCCAGATGGATGGCCAAACTGAGGTCATCAACTGGATGATCATGCACATCCTACGCATGTACAATTCCAAACACCCCCAAACCTGGGATGAGCGTCTTCCCTATGTTCAACACAATTACAATAGAGTCATACATAGCTCAAACCACCACAACCCCTTTTAAGTCGGGTTGGGATTTCAACCATTGGATCCCATGGATGTGGTGCTACCCCTTGCCGCCACCCAGGTAGACTCGTCGCTTGCTCCAACTGAAGTTGACAAAGCCACCAAGTTCATTGAGCAGATCCAACACATCTTCCAATAGGTTTATGATATTTTATAGAAGTCCAATGCCAAATACAAGCATCGCCATGATCAACATTGGGTGCCACACCAGTTTCAGGTGGGAGACAAAGTTTGGTTGCACTTGCAGAAATAATGCCTTACAAAGCCTCATCGGAAGCTACATCCACTCCATTATGTACCTTACACCATCACCAAGGATATGGGTGAAAATGATTTTGAGCTCAATCTCCCCCCCTTCCTTGGCTTGCACCCAGTGTTCAATGTGGACCTTCTTTAACCTTATTTTCCACCATTATTGGACACCTCAGAGATAGTATAACAATTGACACCAACATAGCTCAACCCTGATTGCATGGAATATGAATCCATTGATCAAATCATGGACACACAGGTCAAGGTCACTCGCTGACAAAGGATCTAGCTTTATCAGGTTGTTAAAGCAAGGCAACTCCTGCACCAAGGCAAGTGGCTCACCTGTGGCCAAATTCAACAAAAAATTCCTCATATAATGGGGGATCTCAACGCAATGTATATCATTGATTTCTAAGGAGGGAGTATTGATCCAGGAGGATATCGGTGGCCACCCACCTATTCCAACTTGCTTAAAACAATTTTTGGCAACTTACTATTTTTAGCAGTTTTTCGGGTCCCAAACTTTTGGGGCCATTTTGAGGGCCTAAACGATGTTTTTTCACGATTGAGTACCTGAAATAAAATTAAAGGCTCTCTTTAAGTCCCCTAAATGAATATTCTTATCAAGACCTTTCCAACAAGCTATCGTGCGCCCTAAACAGAGATTGTATGCAAAAGTTACGACCCCGGGAAGTTGATGTACTAACTTACCCTAATGGGGCCCACATGACTTTTGGCGCTTCATCTCCTAGGGTTGGGTTTTTGTATATCTAGGGTTTTTACATTCATGTTTATTTTAAAAATGCCTTCAAAGCCTCGTTGTACTCATCTTCTTGCGAATGAGCGTAGCCGTCACATTTCTTCTCAGAGATAAGTTTCCACCATTCTAGCAAGCTTGTTTTTAGTCTGCATTTTATAGTCTTTATAATACTTATTATTTAATAGAATTCAAGTTTTATTGCATCTCTATTTTTATTCATTGTGTCTTTGTGTTACTATTATAAATCCATGTTTTCATTTTGTTATGTTCATAAATCC
>ML778078.1:682328-694369 GCA_009831015.1 Picea engelmannii | reverse complement strand
AGATCTCACAAACATGAGTGAAAGATTGGCCCAGATGATTCAATTTATCTTTAACAATATTTTTCTGTGCAGGATGGCATCAAATGATGGTGAATATGTTTCACTATTTTGAGGCAGATATTCTTTCAGAGCTCACAGATGTGAGAGAAAGATTGGCCCAGACAAATCAGTTTATATCATAACATTGTTTCTGTGCAGGTTGTTATCAGATGTTTGTTATGAAGACTGTATGACAATAGATGAGGACTACTATGGTGGATATGTTCCACTATTCTCAACCATTACATTGTTGATCAAGTACTTGTGTGTTACTTGGTGTGGTAGTGAAACCACTGGATTGTAGTTACATACTACTATCCAGTACTTGTGTTTTGTTCTTGTTCTAATTGCCTTGAAGACTATCACCAATTTATTGGAGATAATGATCATTCAGATGAATGATGAACATAGATTTTCCAGACGGAAAACAGTTCAAAGATTTTACTCCTCTTGTATCACTCTATGGTGAGAGTGACTTATCCAACATCATATCTAATTACTCAGATGAAGTATGGTTTCAAGAGATGATGCAGCTGATAGTGATGGTGATGCTCATGATATAGTCATGAAATAGTCTAGATGACTATATTGATGCTACTGGGTAAATGGTATGTTTTGTGCTCAAGTCCATTACCTATAAATACCTCTCTAGCTAGGAGGGAGTGTTAATATTATGGTAGTTGCGGGAGGTATTTACCTCCACGTGTGAACTTGACGAGAATAGGAGGCTCCGGAAAGCAAGAGAAAACCCTAATGAGTTGGCTAATAACCCTAGAAGCCTTGTCGGCTCAAGAAGATAATTTATATTAGGTTATTAGCCTCCAAGAGAAGAAGTCAACCATAAATAATAATAATATACTGAATAGGCACTTATCCAGAAGGATAACTCGGCCCCAACAAAATTGACAGAACCACTACAAAAATAGGGTGCCAGTTCTCATTTGTCATATCTCAGAATTGCAGTTCCTAGTTTTGGTGCGCACTGTAGCTCCAGTTTAGTGCGCATGTGTGGAGGAGGGCTGCAGGTGCAGCTGCAGCAGCAGCTAGTTTTAGTGTTGGCTTGGACTATCTATTGGCGAGAGTTTGGACTATCTGATCAACTTTTTGTGATGCACTATCCTTGGGGAAAGGTGCACTACCCTTTGTTTGGCTATCTAGCCTAGGGTTTTCTTCCGGAGGAATTCTCAGTCAAGGTTAAGGTTCTCAGAGGGAGGCTTCGACCTATGGTTGGGTGACGAGGGTATCGTCAATGGTAAAACGAGCACGCCATCTTCTATATTCTAAAAGATCAAACTAAGGATGAGACGATAAGAGTAAAGGCATCCCTAGAGGGGTATACTAAAGAGAATAAAACATCATTTGGAGGAGTTTCTACATACATACAGAGGAATGTTCCAAGAGCCTAAAGGGCTACCACCCAATAGGGAAGTGGAGCATGAAATACAATTATTTCTAGACTCCCCATTGCCGAATATTGGGTTGTATACACAGTCCATTCTGAAAGCAAATAAAGTTAATAAACAATTGCAATAGATGTTGGAGAAGGGTATGATTCAACCAAGCACCTCACCTGTAACATCCCCACTATATTCCCCAACTTAATTAATGCTTATGTAGATATAATACGTGGCTATGACCAATCAATGTAATATGCAAATTGTATTTCTATGTTTCAATAATAAAAATGTGATGCCAACTTCTAAGGGGACATGGACAAGAGATGGGGGTTGAATTAATCCACAAGAGAGGGGAGTGTCTAGGATAATGGCCAAGAGGGTTCCAAGTGGGAATTACCCATGTATAATAATCCAACCCATTTTCCTAAATTTTCTATTTGTATATGAACCTTCCCATTTCTGATTGAGTGTTCCCAAAGCCAATCTTTGAACACATGTAAGAGAGTGGGTGTGAGTAGTTACATCCCAAAGTTATTGAGCACATGGGGGTTGAGTATAATCAACTTGGGGAAGAGTGCGAGTCAAGAAAGGCAAGCCAAAGAGAGGAAATTTGGATGGGTGGCGAGAGCAATTTTACACATTGAGTTTTGGTGCACGAGGAGAAAGTAGAGAGCAATAAAGAGAGCTTGGATTTGGTGCATCCATGGAGGGTGAATGTTGGAGCATGATGGAGCATAATTAGAGAGTATTTGGAGCTGGATAACTGAAGAGGTAGGTTGCCAGTCCTAGAGAGTGAACTCTTGTGTGAGTTGCACTAAAACAACAAGTGGTTGTTGTGTTTTGCTCGCAGTTTTCTTAGAAGAAAGTTCCCAGCTGAGAGAATCATAGCTTCCTATGCTAGAGAGGCCCTGATAAATGAATGGAACACTCGAGGGACTAAGATCTGTGAAGCGGTACATTCCTTGGGTTGGGTAGTTCAAGAGGAATAAAGCTGGTGGAAAATCAGGATAGTTGTAGGAATATATTAGTGGGTTGTGAGTTTATGAGTTGTGAGTGGACTGTGAGAGGCCACCCTCTTTTGTGGATTACTAGCCTCAGCTCGGGGGTGATTTGTTGTTGAGTTTTGGAACATGTTTATGTTTGTGTGGAACGTCCATCCCAAGCAACTGGTTGCACAACCATTGTTAAAAGATAAGTGTTTATCTAATTTATGTCTTGTATTTATGAGTCAAATTGTTGTGCATGAACTCTCGGTATTTGAGAATGATTTATATGTTGTTGTAATGAGCTATTTAATTGCATTTCATGTTGATTATTAACATATTGTAGTTGCATCTATTTTATGGTTATAGACAATAACTAAATCTGTTTTAGATCATAGTTGAAAGCTACAGGAAATCGACCAATAGTAAAATAATTAAATTAGTTAGCAAAAAATTGTTTTTATGTGTATTCTGCACCGTAATGTCCCTTAGTTGGGATGGGGGACGTTGCATTATGGTATCATATCTTCTGTTTTAAACACCGGGCTTGTATGGGCCAATATGGTTGTGAATTCATGAAATTCATTGTTACATATTTTGTCTATGACAAGTTGGGGAAAAACAGAGAAGAAAAGAGAGGAATCCCCAATTTCGTGAGTGAAATCCAGGTTTAAATGACTCTAGACTGTTTAAGAGGTTCTGTGGAGCCAAACGATAAAGTTGCAGATCAAAATTCAGCCTGGAATGGTCGAAATTCGATTTTTAATGGCCTCCTATAGAATTATAGGCAATTTGGTGAATTGACGGTCGAGATCACTTTTGATCTTGAGATCAATGATCAAGATTCGCTTTGATAAATTTAAAAATTCATAAAGTTTCGGTCGTTTGAAAGCTGGGTAAATCAACGGCTAGGATTCATTTTAGGGGTTGTGAAACAGGTGAGATCGACGGCTTAGATTCACCTTGGTTTCTATCAAAATTTTATGAGTGTGACGCTGGGAAATAGAATCTGCTGATGATCGATGGTTAGATTGGTGAGTTTGGAAAAGTGTTGGAAATTCACCAAGAGAAAACGTCGATGGCTGACAACCGATGGAATGGAATTGGTAGAGTTAGGAGAAGTTGATACAATCAACAACTGAGATCATCCTTCATGATAGATTGATGGTCTAGATCAATCATAGAAAAGTCAAAACTTTTCTAAGTGTTAAATTTCACCAAGAGAAATCACCGACGATCGATGGTTAGGTTGGCCGAAATGACAAAGCGTTTGATCGGACATAAGACAACTCTGATCGCCGATGGACGACGGTCAAGAGTTGGTTGAATCCATCGAATTGTTTTCAATTTCCAATGGAAGTTTCCAATGGTCGATGGGCTAGTGGTTGGGCGTCGGCCGATTCGACGAAGTGTTTCGAATCAAGCAAGAGAATTCATCGATGATCGATGCATCGATGGTCACGTGTCGATCGATTCAACGAGTTTTTTGGGTCTTCCATGAGAATTGAACGATGGATGATGGGGGGAAAATAGGATGATGAATTCATAATCCATGTGTCGTGCCACGTCAATAGCCATGTGTTGTAATAGGTCAACAGTTGCCACATCATCCAACAGAGGTGGTCGATGGCCAATGGTCAGGTCGACTGACTTGGGGAAGTGTTTTCGACATACATTGAGGATAGTTGATCACCGATGGACTGATGGTCAAGCATCTACCAAATCAATGAGGATTTTCATTCATCAACAAAGATCGTCGATGGTTGGTAGTTGAATCGGTCGGTTTAGAGTTGTGCGCAAATCAGTTGTCGGGGGAATGGGCCGATGGTTGACGGTTGCGTCAGGAGATCGAGGAAAGTGTGGTGCACACCCAAGGAAGAATGTTGGTCACTGATGGATGATGTAGCATGGATCAATGGCTCCGATTTGGTGTGAATTGAGATCAATGGTTCATATTTAAAGGGTTGTTACAGTGGTAAAATAATAATTTTTATGCGACCTTTTTTGATTTTTGAAGGTTATTAACTTGCAGGGAATTTTTGAGGCCCTAAACGATGTTTTTAGCCAGTGAAAACCCATGAGAAATCAAATAAAATAAATCAGAGAGAGATATCCAATGAGCTAAATGGTTCACAAAACGAAGCTCGTATGAGAAAGTTACAAGCAAAATAGTGAGGTTAAAATTTTGGCACCAGTTTTACTTCCAGAGGGAATAAATCCATGCTAAGAAGTCCATTTGGGGCCCACGAGTAGTTGATGGAAATATTATGACCCATAGAAGCCAATGGTGAAGTCATATTTTGGTTATGGGCACCTAAAAATGTGTAGGAAGATAAATATGACACATGTAGCATGTAGGGATAAATTGGGTAAAACAACCTAAACTTCTTTGGACCATAACTTTAAACTTGGAGCTCGGATTTGAGCAAACAAATAGTCGTTGGAAAGGTATCGAGGAGTAAAATACATATGTACACTCTAAATTTTGAACTAGGAAATGAAAATTCTCAGAAATTAATAAATATATTTATGTAACAGTAAAAGAGTGGAAATTGCAACATATAAATGTTGTAACTTTTTGCTCAAGACACAGATTGAGGCATGAGTACAACTGTTGGAAAGATGTTTTAGAGAGGAATGAATCTAAGGAATAATGATTTTTATTTGGTGCATTATGTACTCCATAAATTGATGAATAAATAACTTGTATTCTAATGGAAAGAATGTTTTATGCTATGCATGTTTCTAGTAGTAATTATTACATGCACATTTCTTGCAAAATTAGAGGTAGAAAAAGCAACTTTAGTTCTTATATGAAGACTGGAGTTATCAAATATGCTCAGGGATCTTACAACCATGAGGAAGAGGTTATAGGTCTGCATGTCAACATGGGGAATGCTGAGACAAAGTCAAATGGAAGAAGAGATAGGAATGAGCATGTCATTATGAGAAGCCTGCATGTGGAAGTGTAAAGCTATAGAGCTGATAATGAAAGGATCATGAAGGCTCAGGAAGAGATACTTCAGAGCTTAAACATGTTTCATAAACAATTCAACAGGACTCTGGAACCAAGCAAACAACTAGTGCTAGACAAGTGTCAGCATCAAGATCCCATAGCAAAAGGGATGAACATGGAAATGATAAGTAGTCATGAAGCATGAGCAAGCGCCATCATTCTCCAAAGTAGTCCACTAGAAGAACTCATGCAAGTTCAGGGCTAGGGAGAAACCGAAGTGTGTCTCATGTTTGGAGGTAAAGGAGAAGGCCTGAGGTAGACATATTTCAAGGTGAACTCAGGAAAATTAAGCCTCCAAATTTCAATGGTGAGCAGAGGAAAGGAGAAGAGGTCGAGGTCTGGCTGTTGGAAATGAAGAAATATTTCTAGCTACATGATTACCCCTCCCAGATAGAAGCTATAATTACCACCTACCACTTGCAAGGAAAGGAATCCATGTGGTGGGATAAAATTAAGCAAGCCAAGAACCTTGATGAGAAGAGGATCTCATGGAGGCAATTCAAAGGATATTTCCAAGAGAAATATTTGTTCGGGCATTACTATGAAAGGAATATGAAATAGTTCTTTGAAATCAAGTTGGGAACAAAGAAAACAGAGGAATATGAGAAGAGGTTCTTTGAATTGTTGAATTCTGTTGACTTCATCAAGGATGAGAAGGTAAAAATCCAAATATTTCTAAGTGGGCTACTCTCCTTCTACAATGACAAGATTCAATATGAAAACCCAAAACCTTGGAAAGAACCATAAGGAGAGCAAGGGAAAAAGGATCAAAGGCAACAAGGTTCTAAGCCACCCTTTTTCAGAAATAATTCTCAAACAAATCAACAAGGTCAAGCAGCCCAAAATGAGCACAAGACTGCAGATTCATTTAGGAAAAGGCCAAGGAAACAACCTTTGCAATGTTGGGGATGTGAGAGAAATCACTTATATATGGACTTCCCTCACAAAGGGGAAACAATAAGAATTGTTCACAACATTTGGGAGGCTGAAATAATTGAATATATGGGAGGGAAAATGCCAAGGATTTATGTAGCCTTGGACTACAAGCAAACCAAATATCAATCCCCCATGATCGAAGTGGAAGGTAAGATTGATAACCATCCCATAGCAATTTTGATTGATTCTAGAGCTAGCCATAGTTACATAAATGCTAACATTGTTGAAATACTTCACTTACAAATAAGTAAGCATAAGAAATCTTGGTTAGTTCAGTTAGCCACAAGATCTAAGAGAAAGATCAACACAAAGGTGGATGTAAACATCATACCATTGGGTTCATATGATTGTCTAATTTGACATGGATTGGTTGGAAAAGCACTATGATGTCCTATACTGTTACAAAAAGACAATCACATGTCTTGATGAGGAAGGGAAACAAGCCAAGATTCAAGGCATTCCGAGAGTTGTAACTGTTAGAGAGATTTCAACTATGCAGTTGAAGAAGAGTTTTAGGAAGGGGTGTCAGCTTTTTGCAGCCCATATGGAAGAGGCAACCAAAGAAAAAGTGGCAAGCATTGAAGACCATCCCATCTTAAAGGATTTTGAAGACGTTTTTATAGAAATTCTGAGAGTGCCACCAAACAGAGACATTGATTTCTCTATAGATTTGGTGCCATGAGCTGCCCTAGTGTCCAAGACACCTTATAGAATGGGCACACCAAAATTGAAGGAGTTGTAGATGCAGCTTGAAGAGTTGTTAAAGAAGGGGTATATATGCCCAAGTGTGTCACCTTGGGGATCCCCAATTCATTTTGTAAAGAAGAAATATGGAACCTTAAGGCTGTGCATTGATTTCAGATAGTTGAGTAAGGTCACCATAAAGAAAAAATATCCTTTGCCAAGGATTCATGATTTGTTTGATCAATTGAAAGGTGCAAGGATCTTTTCCAAGATTGACTTGAGATCAAACTATCATCAAGTAAGGATGAAAGAAGAAGACATCAACAAGACAACATTTAGGACAAGATATGGGCATTATGAATTCACGATAGTGCCATTTGAACTATCAAATGCCCCAATAATCTTTATGTGTCTGATGAATGGAGTGTTCATGGAGTACCTTGACAAGTTTGTGATTATGTTCCTAGATGACATTCTCATCTACTCTAAGTAAGAAGAGGAACATGAACAACATTTAAGAACGACGTTGCAAGTTTTGAGAGACCATAAATTGTATGCTAAACTAAGTACGTGCATCTTTTATCAAAAGAAGATTCACTACTTGGGGCATATAATTTCAGCAGATGGGATAACAGTTGATCCTGAGAAGACAGAGGTCATTAAAGGATGGCCAACGCCAAATAATGTGACATAGCTTAGATCATTTATGGGTCTTGTCGGTTATTACCGAAGATTCATAAAAGGGCTCTCAAAGATTGCAAGTCAAATCACTTCTTTGCAAAAGAAGGGAGTGAAATTTGAATGGATTTCCAAATGTGAAGAAATCTTTCAGCAATTGAAGGAAATATTGACAAGTGCATCCATATTGAAGATTGCATATCCAAATGAAGATTTTTTGTGTGTGCACTGACGCATGCAAGGAAGGGCTCGATGGAGTTCTCAGTCAAAAGGACCATTTGGTAGGCTATGAGTCCAGAAAATTAAAAGAGCATGAAAGAAATTATGCTACCCATGATCTATAATTAGCAGCAATTGCACATGCATTGAGATTGTGGAGGCATTACCTCATGGGTAAGAAATTTGAGCTAAGAACAGACCACTATGGTATGAAGCATTTATTTGGACAACCAACACTAAATGCCAAACAAACTAGATGGCTAGAATTTCTGAGTGAATATGACTTCAAAATTAAGCATATAAAGGGCAAGGAAAATCAAGTGGTTGATGCACTTAGCAGGAGAGATCATGAAGTGCATGTTGCAGAGATTAGCATGTAGAGGACCGATATAAAAGATCAAATTATTGCAACAACAAATTTAGATCAACATTATCTAAAAGCAAAAGAGACATTACAACAAGGTAATTTTCAACAGGAATTTAATTCTTATGAGCTAAAAGAAGATGGAATTCTCATGTACAAAGGTAAGGTGTATGTGTCGAATTCTAGTGAGATGAAAAATGCAGTTCTGAAGGAAATGCATAATGTGCCATATGTCGGGCACCCATGATATCAGAAGACAATGACAGCTATACGAAGCCAATATTTTTGGCCAGGAATGAAGAAATAAGTGGTTAATTACATAGCCATATGACTATAATGCCAAAAAGTAAAGACAAAACATAGACATCCAACATGTTTACTACAACCATTGCCTATTCCATAATGGAAGTGGGAAGTTTTTACAATGGATTTTATTACTAAGCTTCCCAGAACAGTGAAGCAACACGATTCCATCATGGTGGTGGTGGATACGTTGACCAAGGCAACACATTTTATTCCTGTCAAGACTACACACAAGGCAACAAATATTGCAGAAATATATATGAAATAAGTTTCTAGGCTACATGGAGTGCCTAAGGAAATAGTTTCAGATAGAGATCCAAAGTTTACTTCAAATTTTTGGAAAGGTTAATGTATCACCCAGAGTCAGATGGGAAAACAGAGAGGACTAACATGATAATTGAGGACATGCTTAGAATGTCTGTGATGGATCAACCATCAAAGTGGGAAGATTATGTTCATTTAGTTGAATTTTCATACAACAACGGGTATCATGCCTCATTTAAAATGAGTCTGTTTGAAGCATTGTATGGAAGAAAATGTAACACACTAGTGAGTTGGGATAATCCAGCAGACAAATTAGTTGTTGGACCAAAATTGTTAAAAGAAATTGAAGAGCAGATGGCAAAGATAAAGCATAATTTAAAGGTTTCCTAGGATAGGTAGAAAAGTTATGCAGACAAGAACAAATTTTTCAATGATTTTAAAGTGGGAGAACATGTGTTCTTAAAATTAAAAGCAAAGAGAAGTTAGGTAAGATTAGGAAGTTTCTCAAATGGCAGTGAGATATTGTGGACCTTTTGAAATCTTAGAAAAGATAGGGCTAGTTGCATACATGTTAGCATTGCCTGCATCCATGAGAGTGCATATTGTATTTCATGTCTCATTATTAAATAAATATGTGCCTGACTCTAACAACATAATTGATTGAAATATGATCCAGGGGGAGCACGAAGGGGATTTTCGAGTGGTACCAATATGCATCCTGAACCAAAAAGTTAAAAATGCTCAAGAACAAGGCCATAGGGATGGTAAAGGTTCATTGGACCTGCTATGGTCTTGAATATTCTACATGGGAGCATGAAGAAAACATGCGAGCATACTACCCGTAAATTTTTAACAATTTTGAAGAAAATGGAATGCAAGACTCCATTTTGAGCAGCTAGAGTTTCAGAGCCACATCTCAAAGTCGTAGCCAAGTGTGCTTGGGACCTTGATAAATGAATGGCTCATTCCTTAGGTTAGCCTTGATAAACAAATGGTACATCCCTTAGGTTAACCCTAATAAACTAATGATGCATTCCTTGGGTCGATGAGTTGAGAGGAACGAGAGATTATGGTTTGAACTGTTGCTGGAGTTGTTAAATTGTAGAATTTTGATTTCTAAGTATTATGATGTAAATTTGAATTTATGTATATCGACATAATGTGCATCGAGGACGACACACAATTGTAGGGGAGGGGGAATGTAACATCCCCACTATAATCCCCAGCTTAATTAATTCTTATGTAGATGTAATATGTGGCTACGACCAAGTGATGTAATATGTGGCTATGGCCAAGTGATGTAATATGTGAATTGTATTTCTATGTTTTAATAATAAAAATGTGATGCTAGTTGCTAAGTGTTATAACCCTAAATTGCACCACACATGCTTACCTAGCATCATGCCAACTCATATCCCTTCTTTTCCAAAAAACTACTGAACAACTCTTCTAAAAACTCCATTTTTAAAAGTAAATACTAGCAGACCCACTACAACCCGCGTTTATCTAAAAGTAAACGCTAGCAGGCCCACTACAGCCAGCGTTTACCTTCAGAATCACAAAAAACGGAAAGTTGCCGACGAGACAAAAATATATGGGTCAGTTAACTGAAACTCCCGGCCATGCATGGCCGAGAGTTCGTCCAAAACCCTAGCTCCTTCTAGCCTATAAAAGAAGGGGTAGGGGTACCATTTGGAAGAGGAAAATTATAAGCGAAGAAACTCTGCCCAATTGCCAAATCAATTTTTCCCAACCCTTTAGCCTTTCCTCAAGCCTAAGGAGAATTAACGCAAAGTAGTTGGAGGACAAAAGAAGAGGAAGAGCCCAGGATCAGGATCAAGGAGTGGTGGCCGGTCTCTATTATTATTGTAAGTTGATTCATATTGAGATTAATAAAAGAATACTTTTCTCGTCCCAATGCATGAGTTATATGTGATTTATGTAATTTATGCTTAATTTCTAACCCTCGAGTAGAAAAATAGCATGCATGCGTAGTGTTTTGTCTTGATTGTAGGTTAACTTTGGAAGGAGCAGCGCAAGTAAGCAGGCAAAGTGCAACAGAGGATCTACACCAAACATCAGTAAAAAAGGTTAGTAGTTCCTTTCCATGTATGAGTCTTGAAAGAGGGCTTTAAGTTTTGGGTGATAGGTTAAAAGGTCATTTCTTAAAGGTCAAAATCTGCATGCAAGTCTAGCCCTAGCTTGTTAGTCCGTAGAGTATTATTTCCCAACAACAGAATTGGCGACTCAACTGGGGAGATATACTCTTTAGGGTTTTCGGGTTTGGTTGAGTCTTTGGGTAGTTTAAGAGATTAGATTTTATGTTTCTTTGCTTGTTGTTTTTCTGCAAGGCCTGAGCTAGTAGGGAGCCTGGTTCTTCATACCAGTCTTCCCTGACTGTTGCTTGACGACAATTTTCAGGACACACAGAGGTACCCGCGGCCTGCATAAGGCCTGCACGCAGGTGCCCGCGCCCTAACCTTCTACAACCCGCGTTTGAACGCTTGTTGTAGTGGTTTCAGTAGCGTGTAGGAGTCAGAAAGCTTGAGAGGCAGTCCTCCTCTTCTCTGTCAGAATTTCACATTCTCAGGGGGCTTTTTAGATCTTGTCTGAGTCTTGTTGGTTCACAGTCTTGCCTCATTTTGCTTTATTGCGTTTTGTTATTTCTTGCAATTATTTTTCTTTTATGTTAAGAAGAAGCATCCAAGCCTTCAAGAGACCCTGGTTGTCAATACCAGAGGCCTTTTCCAGGTCTGGGCTGCCTGTGTTTGGTTTTGTCTTAGAGTCTATACATACACGCGGCCTGTGCAAGTGCAGCCCGCGAGTACCCGCACGCTGTTGTAGGTCAACACGCGTTTGAACGCGTGCTGTTTCAGTGACAATAGCGGGCTTGACAGGTTGCTTTTCAACCAGAGTGGGGCAGTCATTCCCTCCTGTGGTGAGAAGTGTTCCTCTCAGGGGTTTGAGTCTAATGTTGCACAATCAGTAGGTTAGGGCCTCTTACCCTTAGCCTGTTTTTTCTTAGTTGATGTTTTGATAGAAAAGACAAAAAATAAAAATTTTGTTTTATGGTTTTTAGACAAGTGTAAGAATCGGTGCTTTCTTGATTGCCATTATGTGTCTTTGCTCTGTTTCTTTGCGATCTGCGCTTTAAGCCA
>ML778078.1:658483-669950 GCA_009831015.1 Picea engelmannii | reverse complement strand
TTGCCACGTGTCCCTGCTGATGTTATCATGACATCATGTTGACGTCACCTGATACATCATCCTGACGTACCGCTGACATCGACAGTATGACCTGCTAACTGTTGACTTTGTTTTGCTTGTTTGGGAAATCGATCAGAACGCGATAACTTTTGCATATGGTGTCCATTTTCGGAAAAAAAAATATATGGTCAGAATCAACGTGATGAGCCCAACGCAATGGTGTTGGTTTCATCTAATTCCGAGAACTTTGATTTTTAGGCCTTCCTGGATCCATTTTGGATCATGCCTCCCCACTATGACCTTTTGATTCTCCAAAAGGATATTAACCAGTCATCAAGTGCAGAATAGGCCACCCCACTTGTCCTTTGTCTTTAAACTTTGTCCTGTGCACCTGTCACATCATAATCAATTGAAAAACAACCATGACAACTTAATTCATATTGTTAGGGACTTGAACTCATTCACATCTTCCTGATCCACTACCATCCATGTAGAAAACATTAGCAATGATAACATCAGAAATATGACTGCAAATGAACTAATATGTTTTATGTGCTTGCACGACATTAACTTGTCCTGAAGCAAAGTATGATTGAACTTCCATTCTACAACCATCTCATGTTCATGCTTAAGATCAATTGCTTTACTTGGCAAAATTATAGGTGCATTTCTTGCATAAGCCGCCTTCCTTAATTGTTCCATTGTTTGAAGAGATTGATTTGCTTTGATGTGATGGGAATGTACAACATATTCATTGCCTCCTTTAGTTAAGTGATATTGATTATGTTCCCTGTAGAAGATTTCTTTGCGATCATATAAATAAGGGTTGCCTAAGACCATTCCACATGTTTCTAGCGGCACCACATCACATGTTACTTCATCCACATACTTATATGTAATTGCAAATTTTATGATACATTGATTTGTTATGGGAAATTTGTGATCTTTGCTTATCCAATTAAGTGAATAGGGTTTGTGATACATCTTAGTGTTTAATCCCAATTTCTTAACCACTTCCTATGAAATTAAGTTAGATTGAGATCCACTATCTATCAATGTGTTGATCTTAGTATGTTTCATTATGACCCTTATATAAACAATTTACTTCTATAATCATATCCATCACCAATTTTACTTGACAACCCAACTGCTGTGATCTTAATGATCCGGGTGGATATTGGTGGCCACCCACCTATTCCAACTGGCTCCTCTTATCCATTTTTAGTTCAACACGTTCTTCTATACTTCTTTGTAATTGTGGGTTCTACACTTCTTGGGTTGTCTGAATCCCTAAACATCTTCTAGGTGGATACTGGTGGCCTCTCACTTAATCCAACTAGCTTATTTTGTATGTTTTCATGTCATCACATCTTGCTGTACTTCCAGGGTCGTTATGGAGCCCTAAACATTTTTTTTTTGGCTCACCACAATAAAACTATAGACGAAGTCAGAGTTTGATGATGTAATGTGTAGTTCTTTGAAAGACCTTTCCAACGGGCTGTCACGCGCATAAAATGAAGTTCGTATGAAAAAGTTACGACCCCGAGAAGTTGAGGTACCAACTTACCCATAGAGGCTCACATGACTTTTGGCGTTTCACCTCCTAGGGTTAGGTTTTTGGATGTCTAGGGTTTTGGAATTCATGAGTAATATCAAAAAGGCCTCTAGAGCCTCATTGTAATAATTATGCTCAGATGAATGCGCGTAGCAACCACATCTCTTCTCAGAGATAGCTACCACCATTCGAGCAAGTGTTTCAATTCTGTAGTTTTACAGTTTCAACCTATTTCATTTATTCAATAAAAGATATTGTTCACTGGATATCTGTGTTATTCTTCATATCTCTGTGTTTATTGTATTCAGTTTGTTAATCGGTTTGTTCCGCTCCTAAATACGGATCACTTAGTCTCATCACTTAAATCATACCCCAAGTCTATTGGTCGTGTCGCTGTTGCAACTGTTTGCCTCCTTTTCCTCTCTTTGAACCACTTTGGTCTCTTCTCTGGTTGCAATTACCAACAATGGTCTTCATCATGCCCTTCTTTCTTGCAATGCTTACAAGAGAGATTCTCTTCCTTCACGACCGCTGAACTTTCTTTCTTTCCATTCCCCTTTCTTTTGTCTTCTTTCCTTGAAGACGATTCCCCTGATACACCAACTCATGTTTTCCCTGCTTCAATATACGTTTGTTGAACATAAACCTCATCAAGATTAGTAGGTCCAAACATAAATACAATGTTATGAATATGTGCAGGTAAACCTCCTATATACTTCATAAGAGTTTCTTGTGTATGTAATGGAATATTTAACATTAATGCCATCTTACAAAATTCATCTGTGTATTCTTGCATTGTTTGTCCTTTTCATAGTTTAAGACTTTTCCATTCAATTAAATCCTTTTCCTTATAACCCAACGGATAAAAATTCTTTCTAAGTGCAAAAACAAAATCTTGCCATGATGGAAATACACTACTAACTTGCTGAGTACCATGTTGCAATTTACTCTACCACCAGATGAGTGTTGTGCCTGCAAGACGAAGTGATGCCAATTTGATTTGGGTTGCCTCATATTTGATTTGTTGCACACTGCAATAAACTTCCATATGTCTGACCTAGTTATCAAGCCTCTCAACATTGACTTCACCATCATGCATGGGCAATTCAAATTTTACATCAAGCTTAAGTAATGGAATATCATGCTTATGTTTATGAGAATGTTTTCTTGCGGTAGAAGTTGAATTTGTACTTGAATACAAAGAAGATGATGGAGATGAAGGAGGTGAAGGAGGAGGTTTAGGAGGGTCCTCTCCTTCTTCACTTTTGTCTTGTTTTGACTATTCCCCTTGAAAAGGCCTCTTCTGTTCCAAGTAATCATCATATAATACCTTTACCATCTCAGACATGGTGAAGAAAGTCTTTTGAAACTTTATCTCGTTCTGAGACATTCCTTCTCTAGATGCCATCTTCTCACTTCAAGATGCCCTCTTTCTTGATCCAATCTCAGGATCCCCTTCTACAAGCTTGCCTTCACCACAAATTAGCTTTTCCTTGGTAATCATGCAAACTCAAACAATCAACTATGAACCTGCTCTGATACCACTTGATCCAAAAATGATCTTTTAAAGACTTGGTTGAGTGTTAAGCATGTGTTAAATTACCATATAAAAAATTAGATGAGGAAGGAGATATTAATGAAAGAATTTTGCAGCCATCACAAGGAATACAAAACACAAATTAAACACAAGGAACAACAAACCATAACATCAATCTTGATAACAGAGTTTGGCAATGTTACCTACGTCTCCGGGCCTTTGTCTCAATGGAGAAGGCTTTCTTATTAATATTCAATGCTGCAAAGTTACATCATAAATGAATCAAATGTATTACAAATTGGTCTAAATGTGTTCTACTCAACCTCAATAATCCAACACAACTGACAACACTGAAAAAGGTTGAGCGTAGCTCCCGAAAATGGCCTCCAAAGTTCGCTTCCTCAATGGCTTCCTTGCATAAAAATGGCTCAGGCTTTACAATTCGTCATCATTATGTTTTTTTATGAACCTCCTCATGCTGTCAAAAACCCATGGTTTATATAAGACTTGATTTGGGGTTCACCTCCCAACTTCCCCCCAATATTTGGCCTCAAAAAGGGCTCCAGATCCCCCCAAAATGGCCAAAATCCATTAAAAACAACATAAAAATCATTAAAAATTATATAATATAGTTGAAAACCCAAAATTTGGCAAAATGTGCGCTAGCCCCTTTGTTATGGGCTCTTGGTTGTATGGGTTGTTTCCATATGACTGAGGGTTAGGCATTGGTGCCCTAGTCCTCCGCTCTAGCCCCATTCCAGGTCATATGATGCCATGTGGCTAGTGGTTAGGCCCCTGCGCCCTAAATCTCCGCTCTGACTCCTGGTCTATAGCCCCTGGTCGGTCAGGCTAACTCCCACCAACTAGGGCTTATCCCCAAACTTTGCACCAACCCATACCAAAATGAAAATATGTCACTTAGGGGTTAAGTCCCATGGTATATCACGGTCGGTATGCCGATGGTTACGAAGTCTCTGGCTATGTGGAGGTCAGGTGGTCGAATCTGTCGGAGGTACAAAAAGTTTGACCCAGTCGTTATTGGCCAAATCTAGGGTGCCACGTGGTGCCCCTTGATTGGGCCATGTGTCACCCTTTGATTGGACCGTATAGTCCAGTCACCAACATAGTCAACTGCCTAGTCAACAGTGCCACGTCACTGCCATACCTGCCACATCACCCTGCCAACGCATCTGCCCAATCAATGTCGTACGACACGTGTCAAGCCCATAGCCTGCCACCTGGTGCCATGTCACTTTGTCGTACTGTACATTCAGCTGGTCAGTTAGCGCCATGTTGCTACCACCTTTCATCTGTACTGCCACTTGTCAGATTGTCATTGGGCCATGTCAATGTACGTACTGCCATGTCAACATCCGTACAGTCCATGTGTCAAATCTGTACTGTGCCAACTCAGCCTGAAAACACCAAAAATGAGTGACAAATGTCACCTCCTGGTGTTGTCACGTGTCCCTGCTAACGTCACCTGACACGTCATGTCGATGTCTGCGGTACGGTCTGTTGACTTTGACTTTTTTTTGCCTGTTTGGGAAATCGATCAGAACACGATAGTCCATTTTTGGAAAAAAATATATGGTCGAAATCGACGCGACGATCCTGACGCAATGGCACTGGTTTCGTCCAATTCTGAGAACTTGGATTTTTAGGCCTTCCTGGATCCATTTTGGATCACTGGATAACTAAATATCTAGGTTGTCAGGCCTGGAGAGTGAACTTCTGTGTGAGTTGCACTAAAACAACAAGTGGTTGTGTTTTGCTAGTAGTAGTTTTCCTAGGAGCAAGTTCCCTTGAGTTCCCAGCCGAGAGATTTCTAGATACTTGTGCCAGAGAGGCCTTGATAAACAAATGGGATGCCCAAGGGAATGATATCAGTGAAGGGGTACATTCCTTGGGTTGGGCAGGTCAAGAGGAAGAGAGCTGGTGGAAAATTGGGATAGTTGTAGGAAGACATCAATGGGTTGTGAGCTTATGAGCTGTGAGTGGACTGTGAGAGACCACCCTATTTTGTGGATTACTAGCCTCAGCTTGGGGGTGATTTGTTGTTGAGGTTTGGAACAACAAGTCTATGGGTGGGTGGAACGTCCATCCCAAACAACTAGTTTCACAACCATTGTTAAAAGATAAGTGCTTATCTTTTTTTGTCTTGTATTTGAGTCAAATTGTTGTGCATGAAATCTATGTATTTGAGAATGATATATGCTATTGTAATGAGATATTTAGCTTCATTTCATGTTGATTATTAGCATGTTGTATATGCATATATTTTATGGTTAAAGACAATAGCTAAATCTGTTATAAATCATAGCTGGAAGCTACAAGAAATCGACCATCAATAAAATAATTAAATTAGCTAGTAGAAAATTTGTTTTGATGTGTATTTCGCACCATAATGTCCCTCGGTTGGGCTGGGGGCCGTTACATAACCTTGTGGGTCACCTATCATGATTGTTACAAAGAAGGATGGGACTTGGTGATCGTATATCAACTACAGATCATTGAACAAGATTACATTAAAAAATTGGTACCCTCTGCCCATGATCGATGATCTATTAGATCAATTGCATCATGCAAAATATTTCACCAAGTTGAATCTCAAATTAGGATACCACTAGGTATGCGTCAAGGAAGAATACACATGGAAGACTACCTTCAAGACAAGGAAAGTTTTTTATGAATAGTTGGTCATGCCATTTGGTTTATGTAATGCACCAACTACATTTATGAGACTAATGAATGATGTACTACACCCATATCTAGATTCATTTATTACAGTCTACTTGAATGATATACTGGTTTATAATGCTACTTGGGAGGATGAAATCACATCTCATGCAGGTGTTAGAGACTCCGAAGAAGCACCAATTGCTGGTTAACCTTGAGAAATGTGAGTTTTCTCAACAATCTTTAGTGTGTTTTGGGTATGCGATCAATGGAGGGGAGTTCAAGATAGATCCCACAAAGATGGAGGCCATTATGAATATGCCTAGTTCCTACAAATGTCACTGAAGTTAGTATTTTTGTTGGGGTTAAACAATACTTGTGGAATTTCATAGCTTCATTTTTAGTAGTAGCTTCACCACTCCACACCATAACAATGATTGGGAAGAGTTTTCAGTGGGGGAAGAACGACTAAAAGGCTTTCGATGAGCTAAAAATAAAGATTAGTCAAACACTAGTTCTCACATTACCAAACTTGCAAAATCCTTTCGAAGTGGAGATAGATGCAAATGGGTATGCCATGGGAGCAGTTTTAATGCAAGGAGGAAGGCATGTATGCTATCATTCTAAAATATTTCATGGGGTGTTTCTATACTACCCTTCCTATGACAAGGGACTCTATGCCTTGGTTTAAGCTTTCAAGAAGTGGAAACAATATTTGATGGTAAAGGAGACCATCATCCACACAAATCACCAACCACTATAGTATTTGCAGGCCCAATGTAAGCTACAACAAACTAGACATTACAACTAGATGGGGTTTTTACAACAATTTCATCTAGTCATCAAGTATAAGAAGGGTAACACAAACAGGTTGGCATACATGATTTCAAGGCCACCCACATCCAAGATTATAGCTTTGGGAGATTTGATGCACATGGATCCTTTTACCGATGATGCATACAAAGAGTCATACACAAAAGATGAGGACTTGAAGGAGGTGTTTCAATAGGTACAGGGCTGAATTCACATAGAATAAGGTGACATCGAGTCTGACTTTCATTTCTAGAATGGTTTACTCTACAAGCTCAACAATCTCTATGTCGGTAAAGGTGAACGAATGCAACTTATTAGAGAGGCTCACACCTCCAAGGTTGCATGACATTTTGGTGTTGGGAAGACAATTGCCAACTTACAAAGGTATGTGTATTGGCCTAAAATGCAAGAAGATGTAGCATGGTATATTATAGGTTGTATACATTTTTGTACCAATAAGCTCAGTAACAGGAAGCAAGGTATATACCACCCCTTACCTGTACCCACTTGACCTTGGGAAAGCATTTCCATGGATTTAGTGGGAGGCTTACCAACAACCAAGAAGGGACATGTCTATCTATTTGTGGTAGTTGATAGGTGCAACAAGATGTGCATTCTCATGCCTTGTTAAAACACCATCAAAGGACAGGAAGCGACAAACATGTTCTTTGAACAGGTTTGGGTGCACTTTGGGATACCAAGGAGCATCATCTCAAACAAGGATACCAAATTTATCAGTACATTTTGGACTATAATGTGGGAGAATACGAACACGAAGTTGAAGAGGTGTACCACATTCCATCCATAGACAGATGGGAAAATAGAAGTCGTCAACATGACTTTGGTGCAACTTTTGAGGGGTTAGAATAAGAAGCATCCAAAGACATGGGATGAAAATCTGATATACATACAACACTCTTATAATAGAGCAGTCCACACTTCTATTGGTAAGTCACCTTTCGAAAGTTGCTTTGGGTATTTCCCACCTTCACCCTTGGATGTTGTATATGGACAACATAGAGGAGTGAGGGAGGACCTCACAGGATATGCATTGAGAGCACGAAAAATTATTGAGAAGATTAGTAATATCCATTTGCAAGTATAGGATACGTTGAAGAAGTCACACGAAAAATACCAGGTCAAACATGATCAACACAAAACCAATAAGTCATTCAAAATGGGAGATAGAGTCTAGTTATAGTTGAACAAGGAAAGACTACAGGGTCTTGGTAAGAAGATCAAGGCTCTACATTATTGACGTTTTGAGATATTAGAGAAGGCGATAGATAACGCCCATAGACCTGGTCTACCCCCATACATGCACTTTTACTCAGTAGTGAATGTTGAGAATTTCAAACTCTAATGGACTTCCATGTTGGATCAGGAGGAGGAGAAATTCCTACCTTCCACAAAGGACTTAGCACCAGATGCTCAGGTAGAGTTGGAAAAGGACACAATTTTTCAAAATAGGTCCATAACTACAAGACATGTGTAGCATGACCTTTGGTAGATTGGGTTGAAAGGACAACTTCCAAGCAAAGCAGAGTTGTACTCCAAGGAGAAGGTAGAGGAAAAATTTCCTCACCCCATTTAGTAAATATTGTGGGGACCAAAATCCTCCCTTAATGGGAAGGTATGATCTAGATTGGATCATTATATTATTTTCCATCTATCTCAATGCTTCCAGAGTGGAAACAATTGGGGGAATCAACTTGCAAGGTCATTTTAACGGCAGGTCCTAGTTTGGAAAATTGGGGTTTGAAACCTTCCAGAGCCATTTTGAGGCATCAAATGTAATTTTTTAGGGTTAAAACTTTCCTAGTAGTGGTTTGGATGTCGTGACACTATTATACACATCGATACCTTTCCAATTGTGCAAAAATCGCATCAATCAAAGATTGTATGGAAAAGTTATGCCTCTTGCAAGTTGACCTACTGTGTTGACCACCATGGTAAGAGAGGATGCCATGTCAACCCCCATTACTCACGCATTTGGCGCTATCCATGTATGGACTTTCAAGAATATTCTAGAAGGTCCAAAACCTTATCACAATTAAGGGTTGAGGAAGTCAAAATTATACCCCTAGATAACTACCGGGCTATGTTAAATACCGAGCCACTAGAAGGAGAGGGGGTTCCATTTTTTTGCATTGTATCTTGTTCCATAGTTGAGAATAACAATTGGGAGTGGTATTTTGTGAGCATAACAAAGGATGATAGATTTTGTAGCATCCATATAGGCCACGATGTCAAAGGAAACTCCACAGAGAGTGCCTTTTTATTTGTGCTTGCATTTGAAGAAAAGAGAGTAGAGTGGCCTCACCTCTAGCTGGGTTTTCTCCCATATTAAGTTTCTCAGGTTTTATGTTGTGTTTATTTGTGGATGGTGTGTGTGTATTTACTTTTTTCTCTCTATTTTTTTCATTTGAACTATTTCATACATTTTAAGTAGAAAACTAGTAATCAAAGAGTCTGAGATATAAAGGAAATTAACCTTCATAGTAAATATTTTAGTATTTTATTAGATCTATTGTGATGAACTATCAAGTGGAATATCCAAATCAGTTTACAGATCACACAATTATCAACTTGACAATAATGAACCTAAAAATGAGAACTCTCGCCCTAAAACCCCATATTTTTGGGTCAAAAACACCAAAATCAACCCCTAAATAAAATACCGACGTTATTGGTAGCACCCTTTTTTTCAAGGTTAAAATTACAAATTTTTACAAGCATGGATTTTAAACCTCATAATGTTGCTAAAAAAAACCTTAAAATCCACCCTCGAATCAAAAAGTCATGTTATTGGTAGTACCTTTTTTGGGGGGGGGAGGGGTTAAAATTACCACCTTTTGCAACCATGGCCTTTACCTTAAAATCAACTCCCGTATCGAAAAGTGGCACTAACAACAACGCCCTTTTTTTTTCGAGGTTCAAATTACAACTTTTTTGAAACCATTAGCTTGACAATCGGTATTGTTGCAACCAAAATTATAATATCAACCCCGTATAAAAAAATGGTGCTCCCAATAACACCTCCTTTTTTTCGGTGATAAAATTGTAATTTAAAAAAATCATGACGTTAACAATTGGTACCCTTGCAACCAACATATCAAAACCAACTCATGAATTGAAAAGATGTGCTACTAATAGCACTCTCTTTTTTAAGGGGATTAAGATTGCAACATTTTTTAAACCGTGGCCTAAAATCCCAGTACTATTGCAAACAAAATCATAAAAAAGGGGAGGGAATAAGAAAAAACAAAAGAAATGTAAAAAAACCCCAAAATGAAGGAAAAAATAGAAATGTCCCCTTTTTGGTTGGACATCAAGCTTTTCCCTTTCAAGTAGCTAAAAATCCCGGATAATTATTAATGTCTTAATTTTTCCCATTATGAATTTAGTGTTTTTATATTTATTTTATAACAATGATAATATGGTTTGTAGGAATAATATCTTCTATAAACACATAAATGAGAAGACATTAGAACTTTTCAAGCCTTCCGTTCATACATGGTTTAGTAATTATCCCTCTCATTTGAAGAGGGAACATGTAGACCACATGGTCGACCTATTTAGTGATATGTTCAACCAAAGTGAAGTAACTTTTATGCTGATAATTATTTGAAATATGTGAGGGAGACATGTAAGGATAACCTGGAGACATGTAAGGATAACCTACAAGATAACTACGGGTATCATCATCCTTTAGTAGTTTCTGAAAGGAAATGGAGGGCTCTAGTGGAGGAGGAAAGGGAGAATAAATGAGAAAAGACGTTGCCAAGTGGAGGAAGGCATATGATATATTTAATTGAATAAGCTAATTTAAGGCATATGATATATTTAATTGAATAAGCTAATTTGTTTTTTAGTTTTTTTAGTTAAACATAAAAAGTAAAATATCTAAGTTACTTGAATTTTTTGGTAGACTAAAAAAATACTTAAAAGTCCACCTAGGCAAGATTAGAAAAACATATCTAACACAAATTAAGTTAGAGTGATTACCTAAAATTAGAATTGCAAGTACCAAATAACTAAACCATTTTGTTATTAAGATTTTTCTACTTTTATTTAACTACGTCTGATATTAAAAATTTATGATGTTATGTAATGAAGGGGGATAAATACAACTCCTTAGCCATCCAAGAAGAACTCGATCTTGGATTCAAGTACACTTTTAAAGCCATGGTTGAACATCGAGAAAGTATGGGGCAATCACAAACTCCCTCGTTGAATGTCACAGTGAATAAAATTTATGGATTTTGAATGTTGATTATTTCTAAAACCCATTCTTGATTATCTTTGTCTTCATTTGGAGAACAGATGTTTGTATTCATTGAGATGTTTGTCTTCATTTGTATTACATTGGAAAACAACAATGATAATGAGGGTGATGTTGGAGAGCAACTATGTGATGGTATTATGAGTGTAAAATTGGATTTATGATGATTATCATTATTTTGCGTGCGAGAGAGTGTGACTCTCTCTCTCTCTCTATATATATATATGTGTGTGTGTGTGTGTGTGTGTGTGGACAAAGATTGTAAATGAGGATGCTAGGAGGAAAGAGGAAGATATTGCTGCCAAAACCACTGTGTCCTATAGTTCACCAAGTGATAAACATTTTATATTGAACTATTAGATAGAAGTTGCAAAATTAATAATTAATAATTTATTTGTCAATAAGCACTAACCATATTACTTTAACCCATTTTTTTATAGTGATGTTTGTTCCACTCAACTTGGACGTGACACGAGACATGTATTATGTTCTCGTAGGTAATGCGAGTCAATAGAAGGAGAACATCCATCAAATGAAGACGCAGATGGAATGAACGTGTTGCTTATGAGTTAACCCCCCCCCCAAAAAAAAAAAAAAA
>ML778078.1:641708-658290 GCA_009831015.1 Picea engelmannii | reverse complement strand
CAACCCTCAGTCTAAAAATGCACCCTTAGTTTACGAATTACAACAGAATTGAACCCTAACAGTGCTATATCCCTAGCTCTAATCAAAATAGAAGTTCTAACCAGAAACATTAACTGTAACAATTACCTGGTGGTCGTTGAGGTGTCCATGTCAGCATCTCCTCCCTGCTTTCCTGCTCTGACTAGCAGCATGAAGGGTTGTGCACACGTTGGACACCTCTTCCTTGGTGGTGTGTTAGAGTAAGTGTCATATAACATGTCAATGCGCTGGCTGATTAGTATGGCCTGATGAATTTGGTCCTCCACCTAGCTTATCAATTCAAACATCACCTCCAGGTGCTCCGGGTGGAAGAATGGCGGTTGGACATGCCATGCATCATGTATGGTGGTTAGGGGGTATGGTGGTTAGGGGATGTGGCATAGGAGCCATGCCACCCTCCCTCACCCAGCCTTCCTCCTACAGTGCACCTCCTGGTCTAATTACCGCCGCCTTGCTTGTCTCGTTCCTACCCTGTCGCCCCAAGGCCTCATCCCGGTCCTGTGACCAATCCTGTCCCCTCTGAGTGTTCCTTTCGTCAGTGCCTAAGGAGAATTCGCCTGCGCTCGCTGTCTCCTACGTGTCCATAGCTTCCGTAATTTCTTCTTCGATGTAGCATGTAGGGGATTCCTCCATTTGGTTAGCCCCTCTGTGGCAACTGTGTGGTTCCCCCATGGCCTCCATGGTAACCTCCCCTGGAAAGCAGGCTGGAGGATTCCAATTGTCAGGTACTGTAAAGAGGAGGTTCTCCGGAGGAACCTAAATTGGTTCTTCCGGAGAAATTTCCTCCACATAGGCCATGGGAGGCATCCCGGGCTTCTTAGCTTTGTGGAAGAGCTGCGTCCGAGCCATGGAAAATGTTGTTTCAAAACTTTGTTGTCTCTTTCGGCGAGCATCAAAGGCATACCAGGCAGCGCCCCTGCGGAGCTTACCTCTTTCCCTCGGCATGTGTATGAGCAGAATGATGACCAGAGCGCCGATGGTGTTGCTATCATTGCACCATAGCTCAGAAATGTCTGGCTTCTACAGCTCAAACTTGAAATGAGTGTTTCCCTAGTCAAAATCGATGATATCCACGAGGATGGACATGACGGGTGCCGTCATTAAGGCTTCCTTCTTAATTCTCTACACATCCGGCCTCCTCACTCGCGTGGGAGGACTCAGCCCATGGGCCTAGCTATGTGGGCTTGCTCCCATCCTTAATGGTGAGGGGATGGGAGTCGACGACCTATATTTAAGGCCTAGCCTGGCTCCATATCGCGTGGCCTTGCTGCGCGACATGACACCCCATCCAGAGTTGGGAAGTCCCTATTAGCGAGGGCTTGACAACGGGTTGAGAGTTTTGTGCTTGCAGAAGTTTGTGTCTCCCAATAGATGCGTTCCATTTCAGTTGTTACCCCTTCGTTTGTCAGGAAGTTCGCTACTCTGTTTGCTTTCCTTTTCACATGAGAGGGTATGATGCTGAGATTAGGCCCGTGAAGGGCTCCAAATTCCTCCAATAGCCCCGAGAGTCTCCAGCTGGGCGAAATTTTCATCGGGTTTTCCCCATGGAGAATCTTGGTTATTAGTTGGATGATGATTTGAGAGTCCCCTTCCAGAGTGATTTGTGGAAGTGGTTGTCAATTGCTGCGTGAAGGTTGTGTAAGAGGTCGGTGAGCTCAACCACATTGTTTGTGATTTCCCCCATGAAGCCTGCCACAAGGCAGAGGATTTCGCCATTTGAGTTTCTGAGAATGGCCCCAAATCCCGTTGGTCCCGGATTCCCTTTGGAAGCCCCATCGAATTCAATCTTTAAAAATCCTGTTGGAGGAGGGGACCAGGTGGTCGGGCTGCTATGTTGGTGATTGGTTGCAGTCACAGTGGGATAATTATTCAAACTAAGCTGCCAATTATGGAAAATGCACTGCTTCTCTAGATTGCATTTTAAGTCCTCCGACATCTAAGATTTGCTTCTGATTGTTTCTCAGATTAGCATGGATATTATTTCCCAATTTAGGGCGGGTGTGGAGGCCTTGGAGTGGAAGATTAATTTAATTCGTTCTTTCCAGATTTGCCAGATGCGGGAAAGAATAGGGTTTTTGTAGGAGAGCGAGTCCCAATTCTTTAGTGTGTCTCTGATGTTGTTCCTGTTTTGGTTTGACCTGCGCATTGCTTGATATCCCTGGTCCCAAATCCACTGGCTGTAGTGACATCTGTTGAAGAGATGGTCCATCGTTTCCTATTTTTGTTGACATAAGGTGCAGATTGAGGGTCCAATGAAGCTCTTTTTTCCGAGATTGTCCCAAGTGAGGAAATGGTTATGAACTATCATCCACTAAAGGTCGACACCTTGGGCCAGAGTGCGAAGATCCAAACCTTGTTCCAAATATTCTCCTTGTCATGATTCTGGTAGTTTCCTTGCAGGTAGTAGGCCTCTTTGACTGAGAAGTTACTCATGGTGGAATTCCTCCATCTGAGAATGTCTGGGCCTTCTCATGTGGGGATTTTCCTGTGGCTTGCACAGTGTTTCCAGGCCTGTAGGTCCGAGTCCCCTGGGAGCTGTAGCTTCCGGGTGGATTTTTTCCACTATCTCCAAGGCATGCTTCGGTCAATAGTTCTCCAAATATATTTCACCCTTCGAAAGGTGTTATGGTTTAGCATCTGCCTAAGGGGGCTTAGTTCTTCCAGGTCGCTCAAAGGTTTTTGCTATTGCCAAGAGTCCTTCCAAAAAAGTGCACTTTCCCCATTTCGAATCTCCCAGAAAGCATGTTTCTGAACTAACTCTCTGTTTTGCTAGGCTGTGTTCCAGATGTTGGATCCCTGTACTTGGTCATTGTGTCTGATGAGTTGGTCTACCTGGATGTTTGGGGCATACTTTTGTTTCTAGATTTGCGCCCATAATGTTGTGGGGGTCTTTAACCATCTCCACTACATTTTGGCTCCCAAAAATTGGTTGAGATTTCCCAGGTCACAGAGTCCCAGCCCTCCCAGAGCTTTGGGCTTGCAAAGGTTTTCCCAGCCGACCAGTGCCCATTTATTGTTAGGTTGGTGTCCATGCCATAGGAAACCTCGTTGGAGGTTTTTGATGGCTCTAATGACCTACTTGGGCACTGCCAGGGCTGTGAAGAGGTAGGTTGGTAGTGTTTGCAGGACTGACTTGAGAAGCACTAATCTGGCCGCAATGTTGGGGGGTCTAAAGGTCCAGTTGTTTAGCCTATTAGAGATGGAGAGAAGCAGGCTTTCCCATGAGATGGATCACGTCGTTGCTCCAGTAAGGAGGATGCCTAGGTAGTTGGACATAAGGGAGCTCTTGGGTATGCCAAGGAGTCATGAAATATGATTTTGAACTGCTATCGGAGTGTTGAAGAAGTAAAGTTTGGACTTGTCAAGGTTGAGGGCCATGCATAAGGCTTCCACGAAATCAGAGAGGATGGAGTTGAGCTTATTGGCCTCTCTTGTGGTGGGGGTGTTTATGAGGAGGGTGTCATCAAAAAATTGGCTATGCGAGGGTTCTGGCTGGATATTATGCAAGGGTAAGCCCTTAAGGGAACCTTCCAGGACCGCCGTCTTGATGTATCGTCCTGGGCCTTCCGCCATGAGTACAAAGAGAAAAGGTGAAAGGGGGTCTCCTTTCCTGATGCCCCTGGAAGGAAAGAAGGGTTGGGAAGGCACCCCATTTACAAGAATGGATAAGAAGGTTGAAGAGGTGAGATTTAAGATCCAGTTTACCCATTGATGGTCAAACCCAAAGGATTCTAGCATGGAGCGAAGGTACTGCCTGACTCTATCAAAATCTTTTGAGAGATCAAGTTTGATGAGCATACCTGGGATTTTGGTCGTCTTGAGAGAGTGGATTACCTCATGAGCCAGGATGACGCTATCCATGATTTGTCGTCCTTCTATGTATCCTGCTTGTTCCTTGGAGATGAAAAAAGGCAAGATTGGCTTGAGGCGTGTTGCTATCACCTTTGTAATGATTTTGTAGATGACGTTGAAAAGGGAAATTGGTCTATATTGCTTGGGATGAGTGACCCTCTCCTCTTTCAGAATGAGAGTGAGAAAGGTAGCGTTGAGGGACGATAGGACTTGGCCCGAGGTTTAGGATTCCTGTACGACCTGCCAAACCTCTTTCCTAATTAAATCCCAGCAGTGGTGGAATAAGTCAGTGGTGAAGCCGTCTGGGCCATGTGCTTTTCCCGAGGGAATTCCTTTAACTGCCTGGTCCACTTCTTCTTGAGTGATGGGTCTCATCAGCGCTTCATTTTGTTCCTGAGCCACAAGAGAGGGTATGTGCCTAGTTACCCTTCGGATCACTGCCATTCTGTCCTCGTTGGTTTTCGTTAGAAGATCTTTGTAGTAGGTGTTTAATTCTTCAACGATTTGGGTGTGTTCTCTGATTGTATTTCCTTTTGCGTCCTCCAAATGCATTATCCGATTGATGTATTGACGGTGCACCATGGCTAGATGGAAGAACTTTGTGTTCCTCTCACCCTCTTTGAGACATTAGACTCTAGACTTATGGCACCACATAATTTCCTCTTGTTTTTTCCTCTCCTCTAACTCTGTTTGGAGCTCCTCTTCTTCTTTCACTAGGGTAGTGGTTCTGGTCCCTGAGATGAATGTTTTTTGTAGCATTGCTAGTCTTTTTTCTATGTCCTGCATGCTTTGGAATATGTTTCCAAAGGTGTGTTTATTCCATATCTTCAACGAGTGTTTGAAATTTTTGAGGCGCTGCTGAAATTTGTACATGCAGGTACCATTATCTATTTCTGCCTGGGCCCACCAAGACTTTGCAAGCTGATGAAAGTCAGGGTGTGATAGCCAAAATTTCTCAAATCGGAAGGGTTTGTATTTTGGTGTTGCCCCAGTTTTCTAGGCAGAAGGCAACTGGCCAATGATCCGATCCTGCTTTTGGGAGAATGAGGCTCTCCATGGTCGGATCCCTTTCTATCATTTCTTCTGCTACAAGGAAGCGATCCAGACGGCAAGCCACCTGTTGGTACCCCGATCTGCGGTTGGACCAGGTGAATGTGCCATTGTGATTTTCGATGTCTACTAGATTTAGCTGGTCTATAAGGGTTTTGAACTTACCATTGTCTTGCTCCAGTTGTTTAGTGCCTCCTTTTTTCTCTTCCAGTGTCAGGATCATGTTGAAGTCGCCCCCTAGAATCCAGTTGGGTGTGCTCAGTAGGGTTTTTATGTGAGCTATCCATTTCATGAGGCTGTCTTTGTCCTGTTGACTCTGAGGTCCATACACGTTTGCGATATCACCTTCCTGAGTCGACCCTGTGACCGTGAAGTGGGCTATGAGCGTGCCTATGGTGGAGAAAGGGCTGCTTAGGGTGATAGTGTTGGGATTCCATAAGATAGCTAGTCCCCCTGACGCATCTGTGGAGTCAGTGTGTATGAAATCACACCCATGCCAAGTTCGATGGAAGATGGTTTCTGCTTCTGTTCCAACACATTTTGTCTCCTGTAGCAGAAGGATATCTGGATTTTATGCTCTGATACAGTCTCTGAGGATCCTTTGTTTGGATCTACCATTGAGTCCTATGATGTTCTAGGTGATGATGTTCATCATAATGATTGTGGAGTTAGGTGGAGGTATCCCTCCAAGAGATTTTGGATCTGCCCAGAGTTGAGCATGAGATTTCCTGCCTCCTTGATAAGTTGTTGGGATGATTTTCGTCCCCTTCTTTTGTTTTCCCGTGGTATTGTCTTTGATTCTGAGCTTGGATCTACGACTATACCCAATCTTAATGTGGATTCTTCTATGGAGTCAATAAATACTTTATGGACCTTGTGAAGTTGCTCTTCAGGGAGGGCTTGCAGATCCTTTTGATTGAGGGCTTCCTCAAGTTTTTGAAGATCGATGCCTGCTAGATCGCGGTCATCCAGCTGCATTTGGATGTCCCCATCTACTCCTCCCCACTCTGTTGGGTTAGCCTCTTTATTTTGTACATAGGAAGGTGTAGCTTGACTCTTCCCTTTCTCTTGTTGTTTCGCTTTGTGTGGATCTTAGATTTCTTCATCTTCCGGTAGCTGGTTCAGGATCTCATAAGAGTTTTTTGTCAAGATTTTGGGGCCAGGATCTGGATTTTTCTTCCTTGGGTTTTTTTTTTTCCTGCCGGTGATTGTGGTGAAGCCGTCTTTCTTCTTGGTGTCGTTGGCCTTGGGTGCTTGGATATTCAGTGGACAATCCCCGAAGAGGTGGCCATGTTCATGGAATTTCCTGCAGCGGAAGGGGATGTGTTCGTAGTCGATCGTTTGTTGCGAGTCCTCATCTTGATATTCCAGAGTGACAGATCCAGGTAGAGCTTTGGAGATGTCCATGTACACATAGATTCAGGCATAAGAGGTGTATTTTCTTTGCTTTGTAACATCCAATGTTTTGACATAACGCCCCACTCTGTTCCCTATTCCCATAAGGATTTCTTCCAGCCAGAACTCCTGAGGCAAGGAGTATAAACAGATCCAAACTAGAGCCATTGTGAAGTCCTCCTTGTCTGGGTTGAAACGATCCGTCCAGAAGCGCAAAAATAGCCCGACTGAGTTGTAGAAGTATGGCCCATTATCGAAGATTTTGTCCTTGTATTTGAGATTATAAAGGATGATCGTGAAGAAGCCTTTTGCGTTGAGATGAACCTCATAGTCTCCCTTAGGGTTCCACCAATGTTTAATCCATCGATTTAGGTCACGCTCAGATGGCCATAGTCTTAAGAAATTTCCTATGAGGGCATTCTCTAGCATGAACTGTGTGTGTTCGCCCACCCTTTTTGAGCTTATGAGATACCTTGGGGGTTTGTGAAATTGCGGAATGCATTTTCCAGGCGCCCAGCCATGAGATGCCTTTGGATGGGATGTTCCTGATTCCACATCCATCTCTTTCCTAAGCCCTTGTTCTCTGGTGAGGAGCTGATCTCGTAGCTGCGGCGACGACTCAAAGGAGGGCCGCTTGGCTCTTGTTCCCGCCCTATCATTGGCAGTTACATTGTTGTACGAGGGGGTTCCCCCCCCCCCTTCCGGACTTATTCTGATTGATCAGACCCTGAATACTATTTGTACCGGTCCGTAACAGGCGACAGGTTCCACGGTGGATTGTTCAGATCATGTAGTAGGTTTGCAGAGGAAGCGTTGCAGAGCGCTACATACAATCTTAGGTTCGAGAAAAAATATAGAGAGCAACATATTTAATAATATAAACTATTTTAAATATGATTTTTGTTTTTCTACTTTTTATGCATAATGTTATATGTTTTATGATATTATGTTAGTTTTGATTATTTTCTAGTAGATAGATGGGGTATGGGGAATTGAGAGTGACGCAAGGGAGGAACATGGGCCAGATGAGCTTCCACCTTCATGTGGTTGGCCCTTTAGTTCTTTTACAATCTCTTGCATGTTTCTATGGTTGTTTATTTATCTAATTATCATTTTGTCATACAAACTTATTAATCTATTGTGATTTCTTCCAAGGCTTCGCAATGGAAAACCAATTGTTGGGTGAACTTCATTTTGAGCTTAGTGTTTCGATAACTAAATTCTTCCTTAGGTTTGTGTTGATAGGGTTGGATTCCTAGGTTTCAACAATAGGGATTAAACCCAAGGAAGAGGCCCAATTAAATTCTCCCCTATTTGATGTAGAATAATACTCCAGATCTATGAACAACCTTTTGATAAGCTTTAATGCAAGACTTATATATATATATATATATATATATATATATATATATATATGAACCCAAAAAAATTGAAACTACTATTTATTGAAAGAAAAGTAAAAACCTATTCCAAGAGTTAATAACCATTACAACAATGGAAAGGTAACTATACCAATCCAATTCTCGAAAAGTAATTCTATATGAAAATTTTGTTTTAACAATAATAACCATTACAACAATGGAAAGGTAACTATACCAATCCAATTCTCGAAAAGTAATTCTATATGAAAAAATTGTTTTAACAGTAATAATTTCCAATAAAGAACAAATTTAACTAGACATAGAAAATAAGTTTTTCACTAAAAGAATAATGGAAAAAGAACCAATCAATTCTTTAATTTCTCATAAATTTCTATAGAATTGTTTTTCCAATAAAGAACAAATCTAACTAGATATAGAAAATAAGTTTTTCACTAAAAGAATAATGGAAAAAGAACAAATCAATTCTTTAATTCCTCATAAAGTTATATAAAATTGTTTATGGAGTTCTACGACTTAACTCTCATTATAGGAATGGAAAGGTAATTGTACCAATCTAATTCCAAGAAGTAATTATATAAGAAAAAAATGTTTTAACGAAAATACTTTCCAGAAAAGAACAAATCTAACTAAACACATCAAATAAGATTTTCATAAAAGAATAATGGAAAGAGAACCAATCAATTATTTAATTCCTCGGAAATAATTCTATAGAAATTTTTAAAATGGTATAACTTAACTTTTCATAATAAAGATTAATATAAAAGAAGAACTAAATGTACAAAGAAAAATTACATTGAAGATTTTATGAAGGAAATAACTTGCAAGAACTTCAATACTGCATTAAGATAACTTGAAAAAACAATACAAAGATTGTATTAGATATCTGTGCAAACAATTAAATCATAGATTAGTCCACAATATTGACCTGCACAAATGATCAAAATAACTTGAAAAAACAATACAAAGATCGTATTAGACATCTGTGCAAACAATTAAACCATAGAATAATCCACAATATTGACTTGCACAAATGATCAGATAACTTAATAACTTAAGAAAACAATACAAATATCGTATTAGACATCTGTGCAAATAATTAAACCATAGATTAGTCCACAATATTGACTTGCACAAATAATCTCCTCTAGAAACAATTTCCTCTACCAAAGAATGGATTTGGATTTTGAATTAATGAGAGTAAGAGAAATAATTCCAATACAATCTTTCACAAAAACATACCTCTAGAGCCAAAAATCTCGTACAACTCTTTTAATTCTAATATTTATACAATCTTTCACAAAAACATACCTCTAGAGCCAAAAATCTCGTACAACTCTTTTAATTCTAATATTTATATAATACAAAATTGGTTATGATAACCACTTTTGGCTCAACTCTCAGGTGAACTTGGGGTTGGGTCCCTAACTACTTCTTGGTCATATTTTTCATATTTAATAAAAAGTTCATTACATAATTCATTGTAGGGAAAAATAAGTTTCTTTTTTGAGCTTTCAAAATAGGAAGTTCCCTGGTTAATCTTTTCATGAAACAAACTTTAATTTTTTTTAGTTTTATTTCTAAAAAAAAAAACTAAAAAAAATTGCAAGTTCAAAGTTCAAAGTTCAAAGAAAAGTTTTTTGGTTTTCTCATCAAAGAAAATTTTAGCTTTTCACTAGAGTAGAAAGTCCACTTTGCAATCCCATGAAAGTTAAAATTATTCCTTATGTGTTTTATTCAGAAGACGAGTTCAAACTTTCATTTGTGGGAAAGTTCAAAAATACTTATAAGGTGGAAGACAAGGTTGGAGTCATTCTAAGCATAGCCAGTAGGTTGTTCCATGTAGATTTTTTCTCGTAGATCTCCATGCAATAAGGTAGATTTAACATCCATTTGATGGACCTCCCATCCATGTGAGGCAACAAGAGCTAGAACAAGGTGGATGGAATTCATTTTGACTACAGGGGAAAAGGTTTCATTGTAGTCAATTCCTTCAACTTGAGAGAATCCTTTGGAAACTAACCGGTCCTTATGTCTTTCAACAATTCCATCTGATGCATACTTATTTCTTTATACCCATTTACGTTGGACACATTTTTTTTTTCCTTTTGGAAGACATACAAGATCCCAAGTATTGTTCACCATTAAGGAACAATATTGTTCATGCATTGTTGTGTCCCATTCTGGATGCCAAAAGATTATGCAAATGTGTCTGGATCACGAGTCTCTGAAACTTGAGCCAAAATAGAACAAGATCTTCAGGATTGATCGGAATAGCCACAATTTTGTCAATAACTCGTCAACGTTTCGGATCCAAATGAGGATCCATCTTTAGGACATGAAGCTTGGGTTCAAATGATGAGAAGAGCTAGTAATAAATAATGGAGGTGAGGGGAAAGCTCGGTGTCGGCTAGGATTTTATTAAAATTCTTTATTAAAATTAGGATTTTAGTATAATTTTAATAAAGGATTTTACTAAAATCCTAACCGACACCTAGGTTTCCCCTCACCTCCAGTATTTATTACCAACTCTTCTCATCATTTGAACCTAGGATTCATGTCTTGAAGATGGATCTTGATTTGGATCCAAAACGTTGACGAGCTATTGAAAAAACTGTGGCTATTCCGATCAATCTTGGAAATCCCAACCACATAAATCTTATCAATCAGAGAAAAGGATAATTGGCAAGATCACCAATTGCTTATCTTGTTGAACAGACCCATCTGGGAAGTGGTGGTGTTGGGTTCAATTTCAATGGACTCATCTGGAGGAAGGTGAGTAGGTGTAGGTGGATTTACATCCTCATTATCATCATCTAAAAAAGAAACCAAAATAGGACCAGAAGATGGCTCACAAGCCGAAGATAGCACAAACACCGAGTTAGGTTCGCAGGCCAATATATTTTAATCAAACTTAACATATCTTCTAATAATTATTTCATTCGAATGAGGATGCATAAGTATGTAACCTTTGAAATCTTTATAATATCCAACAAAAATGCACTTCTCACTTTTAGGTTGTAATGCTTTCCTTTTGTCATTAGCAATGTGAGCCCATGCTTCACTACCAAACACACAAAAATGTCTCACATCTGGTTTAATTTTACTCCATGCTTCTTCCAATATTATATTTTTTAAATGCTTTGTGGGAGTGAAATTTACTATGTAATTTGCATAATTAATGGCTTCCACCCAATAATGAAGACTTAATCCCTTAGATTAGATCATACAATTTGCAATTTCCTTTAATCTGTGATTCTTTCTCGTAGAAACACCATTTTGTTGTGGTGTATATGGAATAATATGTTGCGATTGAATGCCCTATTCAGTGCAGTAAGTCGTGAATTTGTTGTTAACATATTCACCTCCATGATATGTTCTTAACTTCTGTAATTGATGTCCATATTGTTTTTCTACAAGGGCCTTGTAGGCCAAAAACGTGTCAAAAACTTCACTCTTCAGTTTTAGGAAATAAACCCAAGTTGATCTAGAGAAGCCATCAATGAAAGTTAAGAATTAATTGAACCCAAATAAATAAGCAAAAGGAATCAGACCACACAATTCATTATGAACAAGTTGCAGGGGGGTGAGGCATGCAAAGAAGCACGTTTGTCAAAACTATCTCGATGATGTTTGTTGAGAACACAAACCACATCTTTGCAAAAAACGAGAGGAAGACCAATCACCATATTTTGATTACACAATTGCTGCAATGAGTGATAGTTTAGATGACTAAACCGATCATGCCAACATTTTCTCAATTCATCGCTATGAGTACTAAAAATTGATGGAAACATGTTGAATGAAAGTTTTCAAATTTGTACAACCTCATAATAACATCAACAAATCGAGTGGCTAGGACATACTTAAGATATTTTAACACTAATAAAAAATGGGTAATTAGTGAGTACATGACCAAAAACGTTAGTCACGACGGTCTTATACTACCAAAGTTGAGCAATTTTAAGTGGCACAACTAAAAATGACTATCTTAAATGACCAATTTAGTCTAGGGACACAATATAACTAGGTAACAACTACATGAATATGAATTAGTAGTATTTTTTTCGATGACTTGACACAACACATAACTTGCATTCCCTCATGCTTAGGAATATTATGGTCTTCGACATCCTCAAAATTTAATTTTGTTTATTTGTTTATTTACACCTTATCCTAGATGGTTTGGAGGAATGTCGCATGCCTAAAAAGTACCATCTAAATCCTCAAGTTGCATTTCTCTTTTCCATCCACATCACATTGTAACATGATTCTTATTCACCTATGAAATCCCCTATAGGCTTGAAAACATAAACCTATAACAACTTTACATCGTTCTTAATAGTCACACACACTATATATATAGTCATATATTAATATATATATATATAGTAATACAATAAATATATATATATATATATATATATATATATATATATATATATATATATATATATATATATATTATATTATATATATATATATATATATATATTATATTATATAGTGATACAATAATTATAAAACATATGTATATAGTAATACAATTAATATATATAACACATTAATACAATATATATAATATACAACAAGTTAATTACATGATCAACTCTTGATAGTTATTATACAATAATCACACGTAATTACATCAAATGAATCATAGTCATTATACAATAATCATAGTCCGTGGCACAAACGTTGACAGTGATACCGTGGTGTGAGTTTGAACCCTGATTTCACAACGACATGGAGTCATCATGGAGTCATCATGAAACCTGGAACAACTTAGTTGGCGCCAAATGTTTGACATGTTTGGAAAAGTGAATATATTTTGGACAATAGAAAAGAAAGCGATTAAAAGGAATGTTAAAGTTTAGTTGATTTTAATTACATAAACTTTGAATTTATCCCCTCATCATTTTACAATTTTTCATACATTACTCTCCATTGTCCTAGTCATATTTCATTACAGTTCTAGGTCTTTTCCCTCCTTTTTATGTAGTTAAAAGTTTCGTTGAGAAAAATATTTTAAAGAGGATTTATTAAAGATTTATTCACTATGGAAAACCTGGATATGACATTGATTTTAATTTCTTGTCTCTAAATGATGTATGGGTAGCTTGATATTTTGTTGGGTTGTTGTAAACTCATATTATATACATAGTTTGGAATTGTAGTATTTGGTGAAAACAATAATTTGGGAACACAATGATTATTTTGAGGGATTGTTTGGAAGTTTTCTCAAAAGAATTTCATACAAATTATTAGCTCTATAATGGAAAATATGTACCGTCCTATGTACATAAATGATTTTCTATGTATGAAATTTTCATTCATTCTTTTCATTTTATGTCACTTTTCACAAAGTGCACTTCCTTTATCATTTATCTTTGTCACACACACACACACACTTCCTTGTTTAAAAGAGATGTAAATTGTTCAAATGAAGAAAAATTTACAAGCAATATACAGTTTAAATTTTTGAAAATTGAAATAATGAGAAGGATGTTTGTCGAATTATGGATTTTCTTCCCTGTTTACATTATTTCTGCTCATTTTTCTCATTCATGCTTGAATTACTATGCTATTGTCAGAGACATATATAAATCATATTTAACAAAATTGTAATAGATGTTTACTATGTTGTGTCTTGTATTTTATTTTAAGAATTTTGCACTAATTTGAATGATGATGGCGATTAGATGAGTCTTTTTTTGACGAGGGGGTAATATAAGTGGAAATAGAGGTAGAAGGGGAAGATTTCCAGATGTATTTTGACAACAGGGGAGACACAATATAATGAGGTTTTCCATACACTTTGATGCTAATTCTGAAGAATTTAACCAATTATTACAAACTGGCTATCTGAACCTTGGTGGGAATCTGACATTGCCACAACCTCCAGCTCCTCCTAATCCTCCATTTCAACCACATTCCAACATTTCAGATTTTGCTGAGACCCCTGTCTAGCCAACCAATGATGGTTGGGACAACAACCCTATAAATCCTCCCTCTAGTATTTCTCAATGGCCTGATAACCACCCCCCCCCCCCCCCCTCTACATTCAGTACCACATATTACTTCAGTTGCCTCCATGGCCCAATCACTTCCTAGAAATTATAGGGTGCCTCCAAATGAACCCCAAATTGACAAAGGAATGCATCATGTTAACTCTCTTAGATTAGAAGCATCTCAATCCTCCTCCATACATTCCAAACAACAATCAACCAAAACAAACAATGATAATAGAGACATCACCTTCAATGACATGCACTTGAAATAGTAAAACTGGAAAAGAAGAAGTTTTATTATGAAGACTTACTTAATCTTACACTCGATGTGTCAGAAGTAAGAAAGGAAAGAGAGGAGTTTTTAAAAAAGAAATACCCTCATTTATTTTAATTTGTATTATGACATTTCTACTTAGACACTTGATACACATTTTGGATGGAAAACAAACATATGATATTATTTTGGGGACTTTAAATATCATATCATTTTGATATTTTTGGTAGATACAAGTGTTTGTTGATTTGGTATGTTTTGAATGGGTTACTTATTTTGATATATTTCATGATGCTGATATATTCATAGTATTTAATCATTTTTCGAGTTACAAGGGAAATTTTGGAAATAAAGGAATGAATACCTAGTGGGACCCCACCTATTATTTAAATATTTATTACCATTATCATAAATAAAGTTATTTAAATTTTCTAAACAAAAAGTAGACGAACTACCCAAACTACTTTATGAAGATATACAAGAAGGAGAGCAAGACAAAGAAGACATGAGAAAATAGAGAAGTAAAACTTCTAAAAAGGGTCATTCTGATGGTGGCAAAGAAAGGATTAGGAATCATTGACTGGTGATATGCTGCAAGAGTTCAAGACAATGATGTACTTGTAGCTTGGACTGATCCAACTCGTTTTTCTAGTCTAGTCTTCATCTTTTTTGACACTAGTTTTCTATGTATGAGTCAACTAACATCTTGGACTTCTAAGTATAACACTGGTCCAATCCCTTGCAGGGGTTTGAAAGGATATACTCAGTTGTAACTCAGATTGATATTAATAAAAACGTTTGTTGGTTTCTTCTAACTTATGAGACTTTTGTGTATTAATTTTCAGATTTGTACTTTTTACATTTGCTTATTCACATGTTTTTATAAATTCATTTTGCAAGTATATTTTTTTACTTTGTTTCAATTTATTTTGGACAAAAGACACCAAAAATCACATATTATGAAATAACATCAGATCCAAGAATGACATTTCTTGAGGTTTGATTGATATTTTTGACATGCTATAAACCTAGGGTTATAATCCCATCCATCTCACTTAGCCCGAGGAGATTCAAAAATGTTTGAGTAATGGTTTTTCCATTCCTTGCATCAACAACTTGAAGGACATCTATTTGTATGGTTGTAGACTCAAAAATAACCAATCCCCCACTTCAAATTACCTTTCACCATAAGTTGATATGCTTGTTGTTTCATCATATTTTGTATTGTAACCAAGTTGTCCTTCAATAGTTCGAGAACCTCTTGTTGGTGCTCGATGTGGTCCTCCAGTACTTGACCCTTCACTTTCCCTTTTGAGGGTGATGTGATGGATGGAGGATAATATCCATAAGGTGCCATAAATGGGAACATTTTTTATGAAGTATGGAAGGATGTGTTGTACCACCATTTTTCCAAGGGCAACCACTTGACCCATTATGTTTATTTATCAGAAAAGAAATGAAGATACCCTTCTAGACATTTATTCACAATCTCATTTTTCCCATCAGATTGAGGATGGTAAGAGGAGTTGTGATCCAATTGAGTACCCAAACAAGAAAATAATTATGTCTAAAAATTACCAGTGAAAATTGGATCTATGTCACTTAAAATGATCTTAGGGATTCCATGTAGCTTATGAAGTGTTTCCATGAGTATTGTAGCTACTGTACTTTGTTTAAAAGGATGAAAGAGGGAGGAAAAATGGGAATACTTTGTGAGTCGATCCACTACTACCATGATGCCATTATTTCCTTTAGACTTGGGTAGACCTGTAATAAAATCTATTGAACCTATTCCCAACCTTGACTTGGTGTAGCTAATGGTTGTATGAGACCTGTGGTCTTGATTGTCTCTCCCTTATTATGTTGGAAAACCACACATTCAACCACAAAAATTTAAACTTAAGTTTTAATACCTTCCCAGAAAAAAATCCTTCTTGATTGTCTGGTAAGTTTTCAAGAACCCTGAATGCCCTCCTATAGGATAAGTGCACAATTCCAAAAGGACCATTTATTTGAGTTGGAAATTCTTACACAAATATAAGCAATATTGATACCACAATAGATCATTCTTCCACACAAATTTATCTGATGCACTTGGGTCCTTTTGTAGTTTTTGAATGATGTTGCTTCCATTCTATCATTTCTTCTTCTACCCAATCAATTGTGGAATGGAAATAACACACAATAAATCCTTTTTATCTTCTTCTTTCCTTGAAAGTGCATCTACTACCATATTTTCTTTTTCTTTTTTTTTAGATAATTTCAAAGTCATAACCTAGCATCTTTGTAAGCCATTTTTTTCTCTCTTCTGAAGATAATCATTGTTCCAAGAAGTACTTCAAACTATCATGATTTTCTTTTACCTCGAAGTGTCTTCCTATTAGGCAAGGGCACCATTTATTAACTACATGTAATATGGCCAACATTTCATTTTCATAAATGAGTTTGAATAATTTCTTTCATTTAAACTGGCTACTTCCAAAGGAAAGGGGCCTCTCTTCTTACATTAAAAACTCACCAATGCCATGTTCTAAGGAATCACATTCCACAATAAAGATTTTTGTGAAATCAGGTGCGGCCAA
>ML778078.1:625042-639835 GCA_009831015.1 Picea engelmannii | reverse complement strand
AGGAATCCATTGGTCCAGACTCCCACCACGTACTGCTCATCATTTTCTGACATACCCCCGTCACCCTATGACATCATTTTTCTACTTTTTCCCCTTAAGATCACATCTCATAACTTCGTCAGTCCACATCCCTTTGTTCACACGGTATAAGTCCCTTCGCCATGGCCACTTCCCAATCAACACCCACCACATCACCTGGTCATATTCATCATTCATTGTTACCTGCCATCTCATGCTCCAAAGGACCCGTTGGCCATTTATTACTGGCTAACTTATCTGTTAGCTTGTTGATCTGTTCCCCGCGCCCAACGGGTATCCATTTTCTCAAAACCACCCTTTTCGTTCATTTCTACCATTGCTTACTTTGTCCTCGCACTAGAGAAATTAACCCTGTCTTACCTCTGTTTCAGTCAAACCGTCCAAAACCATAGTTATCCCCACTAACGTTTTGTTTGACTTGCAGGTATTTTCGCAGTGATGGCGCCAAAATCAAAGAGAGCAGAAGCTGAGGAAAATCCTTTCCTCCTGCCTCCTGTCGACCTTGACATGATCCATTTGGCCGACAAAGATCATTTAATTGCAGACACCAGGTGGGAATTTGACTTCGCGGATTTGTAGTCATGGCTAAAGGATGTTTTCTTACATCAGAGCGATGAAATTGGGCTCTAGGAATCCAACCTTCCTTTGTATCTTTTCCCCCAGGTCCACCATTTCCCTGAGTTCGCCCTCAAGTGCCAAGCTCATTACCTCCCTGACCAGAGAGCCATAGTATCTTCCTCAGGAGAAAATCTATTCTTCATCACACCAGAGGCCATTGATCAGATGATGTAGATACCAAGAAACGAATCCGTCTCCCCTTTCAATCTCGAAGTCATCACAGAGCTATACCAGAAACTATCATTCCCTCAGAGAGCCTAGATTTTCGAGCTTTTCCTCCCTCAGGCTGCTCAACTCCCCAAGACAAATCATCCGTACCCTTCCTCCCTGTTCTCAGTAAAGGGAAACCAAATCATTTCGTCACTTTGTGCTTTGCTGGGTTATTTTTCTGACAAATGGGTGGATGAACCCATATTGGGTTTTCTGTCCATTTTCTCCACAGAAGAAAGACCCACCACACAGTTCGACTACAACACTTTCCTGGCGAACAGTATTCACGATTAGTTCTTAAATTTCACCTTAGAAGGCATGTTCCGATATTCTTCAATACCTACCTACATGTTCACTTTCTTTCAAGCGGACAGGTTCTCCTTTTCAATGCAGAAAATGGACAAGGACGGGAAGCCGCAGGTGGTAACAACTTGGACTTCACTACTCAGACAAAATTCAACAGAGTTCAGTTTCAAACAGTTTATCGAGAAATTCTACCATCCTGTGGTGAGGAGATTCAGACAAAATTCAACAGAGTTCAGTTTCAAACAGTTTATCGAGAAATTCTACCATCTTGGTTCAGTGGCAGACCTGAACCAAGAATAAATGAGGAGATTCAGAGGATTTTACACCTCTCAGACCTTGCAAAGACTGGAGATTGGTACCTTTACCAGAATCACACCGAGATCATAATATATGGATGCGAGTTGGCTCCATACAAATTGCCCAAGTATCTACCCGTGAGGATATTTGCCCTGGAGTATATAAGGAAAATGATTAACTCAGACGACATACATTTCGTGTCTCTGAAAAAGAAACAACAACTGAGAATTAAAGGGAAAATAAGGTCTTTCATCTATAATAGCCGAGGCGCTGGGGAGGAAGCAGACAGACTGTTGAAAGAAATGAAGTTTTTTGTTAGTTTCATTTGGCACTATGATCCATGCGGGACAATTTCTGAGATGAGGATTAAAAATAAAAATGTCCCATATGTTCATACACCCAAGCCTGAAATAGAGAGGTTTGCAAATCAAACAAAATGGGAGCCGAACACTCTGGTCGAGATAGAACAGCAGGACACTTTGGTCATCATCTCACAGACTACTACACCACAGGTTCCCAAGGAGAAGAGACCCAGGAAGGATACTTCACTTTCTATCACTGAAGTCTTGGCTGAAGATTTTCAATTACACACCAAAAGGCCAAAAACTAGTCACACACTTGACACGGCTGGTGAAGAGGAAATCCAATCCACTGCAACTATGAAAGATGATCGGTCACTTCTTAGCACAAGCAGCAAGCAGATCATGTCTACAGTTTTTCCTAAGAAGCCCATAAATACTCCACTAGTCGACCAACCGAGTAAAGTAGGACCAAAGTTGAGTATCTTTGAGAAGTATGACATGATCAAAAAGAAAAATCAGACGCTGACAAACAGTACATATGCTCAGTTTTGGAAACAAACATTAGCATACATCACGAGATCTAGTACATTTTCATCGTCAAGCCAACTTTTGCCAAGTATACAAAGATGGATGAAGTATACCAAAGACTGCTCAAAGTCGACATTCCTAGTAACCTTCGATGGGAAGAGTTATGCAATCTGATCGAGTAGGAGATGAGGTGTCCAAACCCAGTCAGCTATCCAATCAGACGAGGTTGTGCAGAGGACTCACCAACGGTTCACCCCAGAAATCAACATGAAGATTTCAACACATCATCAAACAGTTCCTTAATTTTTGTATTTTGTTGAGTTAGTTAGCTAAATTTAGAACTGCCACGTCCTGATCTTTAATGACAGGATCGTATGTAATTTTTGATTATAAATACTTCAAACTTTGAAGTATCGGGGGTTGATCTTTACGCCTTGTAAGCTAGAAAGACTGTAATTTTTATCAAGAGATCTTCCAGTAATACAAAGAGATGTTTCACAGGATTCTTGTGTGTTGTTCATTGGTGATGTTTTCTTTTCTATGTTAAATGTTTTTCTCCCTCAATTGTTATATTGTTTTCTAATCTAATCTTTTAAAAGTAGTGCATGTTGCATGATTTATCTTTGTATACCCTATTTTCGACTTTGAAAGATCTTAATGTTTATCTTTCTGATATTACAGTGAAGAAATTCTTAAATGCTTCTTTACTTTAATTGATATTCTCATCTTTTCTGCTATGCATCATTTTACTGCTAAAGAATCCAATGAATGCATTATCTTTCCCTGTGAAAAGAATCTTTTAGTTTTTGTTTAGATCTCTATCTTTATAATACAGACCCCATAGCCCAACAGAGGCATAAAACCCTTTTTAGCCAACTTAACAAAAACAACAACAAACCATTCAATATTATTTTGTTTAACTAGCCTAATATCTCAATTTTAAAACATAGCTAAATCATACAGAGAGATCCCTCTCTGAAACTGGTAGGGCTAGATTCCAGTTTCGAAGTGGTTGGATAAAGTTACCTCTTGTAAATTTCTTCTGCTCTGACAACCTCTGGGAATTTACAGAGCGTTAACATTTTGGCGACTCCACGGGGAGATGAGCTTTCAAGTTCTCTAGGAAAATATATCAAGTTCAGATTTGACTTCTGATGGTGAACAGAAGCCAAACACAGGAAGGCTGTACCATTCACCTGGCGACTCCATTGTTCAAGATCCCGAGCTTCAAAATTCACAAGCGACTTCACTGCCGAAGAATCCAGATTTTAGAGCATTGATGATGATTCAAGATGACAGGGTATGTGGCAAATCCTATATCTTGTGAAGCTATAAAAGAATTCAGGGATGAATTAGCAGATTTTCAAATTGATGAAGTTTGGTTAACAGCCGTGTTTCATTGTTGGAAATCGGGAAAATTTTCTCATGAAATTAAAATTTGTGTTCTCGAGCTGTTTACTGAAAAACTTGAAAAGGATATTAAGGTCTTGAATACTCAGATTCAGTCCTACAGTTTCCAACATCCAAAACAGTTTTATGAGAATCTTACGTCTCCAAAACCAAAAGATATTGTATTGTCTTTCGATTTTCCGATTGAGGAATATTTTGTTTGCAAGCATAAGTCTGAAACTGAACAGTTGAAATCATGGTCTACTAGTGAGGATACAACTGAAAAACTCATATATGTTAAAATGTTAAATGAATGCCTGGAGAATCAACGAATAGATCATATCTTTATTGACCCGGTTGAAAATTATATGGAGCTCCTCTTCAGTATAACTGTTCAATCATGTTTTTTCTGCAAGGACCCGAGCCATCACCAGTTGCCATTACATATTTCAGTTTTGATTTTCATCAAGCATGATGAGGAAGCCCAATCATGGGATCAACTGCTGGGATGGGTTAATTGGCACTTTTTCATTACATGATTGAGCAGTAAATGTTAGCAAAGTAGGGTAGGTAGGAGTGTGCCAATAAGCTCAACAGGATGAGCACTTTTTCTTTTTCATTTCCTCATAGTTTTATTTCAGTTTACAGTTTGGGGACAACCCAATGATCAACTGGTCTACGAAATTCAGAGTTCTATGGATTCGTGACACCTCATGCCGAGCTGCCATCCCCAGGTGGACCCTATGTTAGGATCCTATAAATTATAGGAAATCAGTATTTTGACTAATATCCATTTCGGGCATAAATAAGATTGCTCATGGCCCATATTGAAAATGCAAAGTTGACAAAAGGCTATCAGCACCTCTCAAAAGATGTCTTCTCCATTGATGTCGCAGAACAAATGATGGCTACATGTCGTGTTCTTAGATCTATTTTGGCAAAATTCTTCATCAATGAATGATGTTTAAGAAAGATTATGGCTCTGGTACAAAGTTTCTTTATGACAGTGTTTTCTTACTGAAACAAAATTGGGCGTTTTCTTTATATATTGGATCCAAATAGTTTCTTGGAGCCTTTGTTTTATTTTTTCGAAGCCTTGAAAGTTCTTGGGGCCTATGTTTCTTGGCCATTTTTCTTATTATAGACTCTCGGGCTTTATAGCAGGGTTTTATCTAATCTAAAATTTTGCCAAAATTTTTGGGCCCGAAGGCCAATCTTCAGTCCTCAAGCCAAGCACCTGCATCAACAACAACATCAACAGTTAGAAACACCTACCACAAGATAACAATAGAAACAAGTCGAAGGAGGGGCCCAGAGCAAGAACGCAAAACACCAAGGCGGAGTCATAAGTGTTTCGAGCGCATTGCTCACATCAATATTCATTATAAACAACGATGTATATGAATTGGAACCATTGTAACCAAATCCATGGTGAATGAGGGATAGTGCTCACTACTGCAAAAATAAAAAGGCCCGCCAAACAAAACAAAGTCAAACCCTCGCACCGAGCAAACAAGTATCGAATCCTTGATCTCAGGTGTCAAGTGCCAAGCTTGGAAAAGATTGCAACGGTGATAACTAGATCAATCAGTTAATGGCGCCCACAACCTAGCATGTGAATGTCACAAGTGGTGAAGGTGTCCAAAGGATGAATTGGATGCCAAGAGGGGACATATAGGTGTCAGGGATCTTGCACAGTTGTGCGAAGTTGTTTTCCAAAGTTATGCATGCAGATCGCTAAACAAGCTCGATAACACATTGTGTCTATGTGACCGATTTCCAAACCCGAATGGACAAGCAATTTAGTCTTTTTGGGGCCCTCCTGGTACAGGTAAGATACAATAAAACCCTCATGCGCACTATTAATAGGTGGAATGTCTCTTAAATAAACAAGGCAACACATTATTTCATGCTTCTATGGATAAGAGAAGTGCTAACTCCATCTCCAGGGCACCGCATCCACAACACACCTGTTATCGAGCCAACACAACGCACAGACATCAACCACCAAGCGACAAGCCACAAGGACTAAAATTTGTCGATTATGCTCTCGCCTCTGGAAATATCTATGAGGCAGTGAGGTTTAAATAAGAAATACTTTGAAATGGTACTCTTCATCTCATTGGTCTTTTGAGTGATGGCGGTGTCTACTCACGATTAAATCAGTTGCGATATCTTTTGAAAGATTTGAGTGAATATCATCACTATGGTCGTGATTGTTTTGATGGGTAAAGGATGTGATTTTGTATAGATCACTAACAGAGCCTCTATTGAGGAAGCTTTGGAAAATTTACATGATACTGATGCATATTTCTTGGGGTCGATCCCTAGCAAATGAGCAGACTATAAGTTGGGGAGTGCAGCCTTAAAATGGATCCAAATTAATGGAATAGTAGTGGAACTCACTACAATTATGGTCAAGGATATGAAGCTTATGGTTATACCCCTCCAACCCAATATCCAACGATGTATAGTTATGGTGTTTCTTTTTGGACTTATCGGCAGTAGTAAAATATACATCTGAAAGCTTCAACTATTGTAAATCCAGAAGGTAAAGGACCCTTAGAGCCTAAGAAAATTAAGAATTCAACTTCAAAGGGAAAACAGAAGGCTCGAATGATTAACAATCCTGATGATTCAGAGCTCTATATTCAGGAAATGAGTTGTGACAAGAGCAGAAGAGCCAACTCTCGTTGTTTCAATGGTCAACTAATAAGGGTAATCTGGAGAAGTTACACCTGTTGAAAATAAACAAGTGTCATTGTGTTAAGAACAGAGGTTCCAATCAGCATACTTACAAAAAATTGTTACAGGAAATTCTATAGTGATTCTTGTACAGAATACTCTACAAAATGTGCAAAAAACAAAATTTTATCATTAGAAGACCCAGTGCTACAATAGAGAATGATACTTATATTCTGATGGCAGCGATTCAATCTACTAGTTTTGGGAATGGAACTGATAACATGTATTCTATATCAAGCATCCATATTTGAGGGCAGTTAGATCACAAGTGGCAGAGATTTCCTATATTTTAGGCAGTGGTTAGAGAATAGATTCTCCAGCTGGCAGCAAATCCAACAACCTCAAGCATTCGACTGATTCTGCATTTATTTGTTTTGATTCTGTTAGAGTTTATTTGCCAGCAAATATTAACAACCTCTAGTGTTTGAAATGTTCAAGCAATATCTTCAGATTTTTTAAGTATTTTTTGTTAAGATAGTTCCTTGAAATAAGGCAGTTTGTTTGGAAAAGTGTCGAGATGATTGTAAATGTTTTCTATTTTTAGAAAGCAGAGATAGGACTCAAGTTTTTAAGACTGAGAGTATCTTTACCTATTTATACAGATGTAAAATACAAAAAAGGGGTTCGACCTGTGAGAAAGTGGATTCCTTTTGCTGGACTATGGGCCTTGCTATTCCAGAAGGATGTTTTGTAATGTTTAAATGATCAACCAGTGGTAGGCAAACTGTTGGCAGGATTCTCATGTCGAGGTGTTGGTGGCGTTCCTCTTCTATGTTAAGTGTTTTCTTCCAGTTATCATACCATTTGTTTTCAAATTCTTATTATCAAAGGATAGTAATAGAGCAGAATTTATTGGTGAAATACTATGCATATGATCTTTTGGTAATCTTTATGTTTCTCTTCTAAAGCTCAGTTTAGGAATTCTTAACTGCTCCTTTGCTTGGTTTTTTCCTCCCCTATTTCTTCCTCAATAGACACCATTCAAACTTAATTCAATCCAACATCTCCACTACCTTGCCCTGTGTAGGAGATTTGTCTAGATCTGAGAGTGAATCATATATTTAAGCACAGACCCCATTTGCCCAATGGCCCTCCTTGTTATCCCAAACCAACCATTTAAAAACCAAAAACCCCGATCCCTCATAACTAGCCTAATATCTTACGCAAAACCAAGCTAAATCATACAGAGAGAGCCCTCTCTGAGTCTTGGAGGGTTAGATCCAAGACTCCAAGTGGTTGAAATAGTTACCTCTGTCAATTTCTCCCTCAGCCTAAGAAATTACAGAGTGATAACAATACCTTTCCAACAAGCTATCATGCACCCCAAACGAAGATCGTATGTCAAAGTTACACCCTTGGGAAGTTGATACACCAAACTACCCAAAACAGGGTCCACAAAATTGTTGGCTTTTCATCTTCCGGGGTTAGGGTTTTGGATTTTCTTTATGATTAAAAGGCCTTTGGAGCCTCATTGTAAAATCATCTTCTCATGGATGCGAGTAGTCATCACATCTCTTTCAGAGATAAGTTCCCACCATTCTAGCGAGTCTTTCACTCTGTATTTTACAGTCTTTGTACATTTTCGCTCATTAATAGAAAATTGTGTATTACTATATATATGTGTTTATGGTTGCATCTCTGATACATTTCTGTTATAATATTGGATATTCGAGACATCTCTGTACATTTCTTTAATATATCTCCACTCTCATTTCGTGCCGAAAATAATCTAGATCATCAAGGGAAGCTACTCCAGACACAACAATAGTACTTGGTATGCATAAGGAGAGGTTATCGGGTTACTTGGAAGACGAATAGTATGGTCTAATGGTTATTTGGATTTGGCATCATATTCAATGTCAAATTCAACATCAGTGTTAGTGGCATTGTCAAAGGTCAGAAGCTCCAAGACTTCTCCCAATACACTGGGAAGAATGAGTCCATAAGTAAACCATCTTCAAAATTTTGTAAATATGTATATTTGTAAATGTAATATGGATATGTGTAAATCTCCTAAAGTCTATTAGAAGGCTTGTAAGCCAATCATTGTAAATTATAAGAGTGACAAAGACTCTGTAAATTTCTTTATTGCCACCTTGTATGAGTGATGGGAATTTTGTAAAGAGAGTTTCTATATTGCCACCTTATGTGATGTAAAGAGTGAGAGGAACCTCGTTAGAAAGATTCCTAGATAGCCACCTTACACTTTGTTATAGAGTGAGAGGAATCTCGTTAGAAATATTTATAGAGAGCCACCTATAAACATATTGTTTTACAGTGAGAGTAATCTCGTTATAAAGATTTCTAAAGCCTTTAGACAACAATATAGACAATTGTATTGTCTTGTAATCAGCTAAAGACTACATACACATCGAATTGTCTAAGACAACATTATTGATTCTAAAGAACCAGAGGTGAAGGAACAGAATGATGCAAGTAGTTGGAACATGTAGATCAGAAGCAAAAAGAGCATCAAAGTAATGAAAAACTTTATAGAGCTAGTAAAGGAGAAGTAATCCCCTTCAAAAATAAGAGTCATAAAGGTGCATGTTATAAGAATCTTTAAAAATATTATGTCATGTTCGTATGTATGTATACCTTGAACAGAGGAAATCATGTATAGATGATAACGATACAAGTAGAATTGTTTTCAAGGCAGCAGCGACAATGGACAAAGTATTCATTCAAGGACTCCTAAAGATACATCAGCAGTACAACAATAGAGAGCCCAAATGGGAAAGACATAGATCAACATTCAACTTGGTTTCATATTGGCCAAGATGGACTATCTTTAGCAGAAGGAGATGGGAGTGGATGTTGAAATACAAGATACAAGTATTGCAAAGATTCAGTGAACATGAATTTTGTTGTCATGACATCTATGAGCCAGAACCAAAGCTATATTATGTTAGTGACAGTGTCAGACACCAGAGTTAGAGCCATATTTCAGAGAAGCAGGCAGAAGCACACTGATATAGTACCTAATATTGAAGACCCAAGATGAAGACTTATTTCCAAAAGAATCAACAAGATGGAAGAGTGAAGAAGCTTCATCGCTAAGTTATTATATATGAGCATTTCAGTAATATGGAAGAGTGATTTAGAGTTATCATCACTAAGTTGTTGAGTGTCTATACTTTTGGAGGTCCAAAAGTTCTTCAGTGGGAAGGTGTGATCCAAAAGGATCTAAGGAACGCTCATGGAGGTCCAGGAGGATCTGAAACACTCATAAAGGTCTCAAGGATCCATAAATGCTCAAAATTATACCATCTCAAATCGTCCCAAAAATAACATCATTGTGTAGATCTCGTTGCCATCTTTCCAACGATGCAAACGAAAAGTCAAACAGAGTTCGTATGCAAAATTTATAAGCGGTCAAAGCTCGGGTCAAATAAGTAAAGTCAAAGGTCAAAGGGTGATGTCAACATAGTACAGGGTGACATCAGTAGTGACACATGGAACATGGTCGTACAATAGGTGACATGGCATAGTGAGTTGTCATGTTGAGTTGGCAAGTCATACCACTGGTTGAAAAGTGGACGAGTCATTTGTTGACAAGTGGCATTGGATAGCCAATGAGAAGTTACCATGTGGCAAACCCTCATTGGCCAATATTGGTTAATGAATATAAAAATTTTGGGAGTCAATGGGGGTCGAATGAATGACCTCCCATGGCCTTAACATACCTTCCACAACCAACACACCACTACATTGAGTCTTAACCTATCACTAGTACAAAATGAGATATAAGTGACCAAAAAAATGACCAAAATCTGCGTATAAATGATCACTTTTGATTTGGTGATCATTGGTGGTTAATTTCCGGTCTCTTATCACGTGACCAAAAATGTGGTCATATTTAGTTTGGTCATTTATAGCTTGTCTTGTGGTCATTAATTTGTTCATATATTTGGTCATTAATTTGGTCATATATTTGGTCATTAATTATAACAATTAATGACCACGAGACAAGCTATAAATGACCAAACTAAATATGACCACATTTTTGGTCACGTGATAAGAGACAGAAAATTCGCCACCAAAATTTCCATTTGGTCATTTATATGCAAATTTTGGTCATTTTTTGGTCACTTATCTCTCATTTTTTGGTCATTTTATATGAGACTTTTGGTCATTTTGTTTGGTTACTTGTCTCTCATTGTTTGGTCACATATCTCTCATTATTTGGTAATTGATCTACATACCCCATTCATGAAGGGAACCTTTCATGCTTTGTTGAAGACATTTGACATGCCACATCAAGAACTCCTCAATCCACACTTCAATTGAGGCTTCCTAGCCATCTGGCTCTAATACAAAGTTAAAAATTGGAAAGGAAAGGAATCAGACTCAGAGCTACCCCCTACTAGAGGGTTGATCCACCACTAAGATCCATGCCCCTTCCATGACAAGTGATCTTATTGAGTTTCTCTAGGAGTGTGGTTTTCTAAATCCAACACTACACCTCAAGCCAAATATTAGCCAAGGACTCCTAGACACCAAGCTCTCATGCCATGTTGAAAACTAGACAATCTAGGATTCAAACCCAAGGAAGTTGCACACCTCCAACCACCAAGCTGCTCTACTACTGAGTTACAACTCCCCATTGAGCAAGCTACTCTACCACTAAGCTACATGTCCATTTCATAGTGGGCACACTTAACATTTGTTGCAAAATCATGGATTGTCGTATCCAATGCTATTCTTAAGCCACTCTACAACTGAGTGAGTTGGAAACTCTGAATGGATCTCTTGGTTCATGATGCATGGGGCTTCTCCCTAGTAATCAGTCTAGAATCTGTTGGATTTGGGCTACATCTAGGTTAGTTTTTCAATTTTTCTGAATTGTTGCTTTAAAATGTTACACCTTTTTTTCAACACATTTTTGAATACCCAAAGAATCTCAAGGGAATTGGAATGGACTGCAAAAATCTATTCACAAAATGTTAAGATGTTAGAGAGAACATCAGGTTTCCACACATAAAATTGAATTTACTCTCCTTAATATTAGCGCTAAATGCCGAGCCATTATTTGCATCATCTGCAGACCTTTCCATATATCCCAAATGCTACATCTTCAAAATATATTGGCTTTTATACGGAAAAATTTAAACCTAAAGGCTTAATAGGGTATAACAAGATTGTACACATCAACATTGAACTGACTTTCTCTAGTATCATTGGTAAACATTGTTGCATTGGATATAATATATATCACTCGCAGACCTTTTCATATAAAATTGACATTTTGTTGCTTTACACATTCATGGAGACATGAGTCGTGGTATTTTGCATGGTGATATACTTCACCACTGTCAGTGAGGTCTGGAATTCACATTTACTTTATAGTAGTTATCCTCAGATCTCAAGTGCAAAGTGAAGTGCCTATAATTTCAACTTATATATATCTACAAGGAAAAGACTCAATTTCATATAGTCCAGAATTCGTTATTACCTTATGACAATTGGCCCTATACTATATTTTACTAAATACAAATCATATTAGAAAGATTTTTTCCTTTGCATTATAGGTTGAAGTTCACGACACAAAAATGTTTTCTAATCATGCTTCCCGACTTTCATTCTTCAGATTTCTCTTTCAAGGCTGCCATAACTTTGTTTCTATGTAATTTCCATAAAGCTTTGCTATAAATGACATATTTCTATCTTTGGTGAAGGCATTTCTCAGGTTCTGCTCTGTTATAACTTATCCTTTTGATATTGGGTGTTGTAGGTTTCTAAATTTCTTGAATATTGGGTCATGATAGGATTTTGGCTAGCTTTACAAGAGGGCACATATTTGCAACTGACCATGTTAGAATATCTACATGTTGCTCTGAAAGTTCCTTCCAGTGTACATGTACCAATGTGTGGCAGTAGGTGAAGGGTACATCGGTGTTTGAGGATCCAACAACAAAGGCACATGCATGCATTTTCCAGCCATATATAGATGTGTTATTTATGTCTTCATATCAGTTCAGTTCAAAATTAGATCTTTAGTTCATGTCTAAAATTAGAATCACATGTAGATCAAATTTAGCTAGGGCACATTATTCTAGAGGTCAAAATCAACCATAGATACAAACAAACTAGGGGATACCGTGTCAATATATGGCAAATAGTAGTGGAAGTGTCATCAAGTCTGGAAGGATGGAAGAAGTGCTTCTGAAGTTTGCCAAAAAGAGTCCAATCCCCTGAGCAAGTAGTTGTCACTAATATTTATTAAACACCAAAATGAGAAGGGAAAGTGAGTGCACCTAGAAGAGAGAAAAAGAAGGATAAAACTGGAAGTATGTGTCTCTACATGGCATATATACTCCTTACATGTGATAGTCTAGTTGTAGGTTCCACCCTGCCTAAAAATAGTTCACTATAATCTTGTTGCTACATGAGTATTTGTTTTCTCTGCCTTCCTTGATCAACATACATGTATTATGTGCATGAAAACCAACTAAAATCCCCTCCACATGAGTGTTGTTGTCCAAAAACATGTCTAATTTTCTAATGAAAACCACCTCAATCTGTTGGAACTGCCTAGTTAAGGCCCGATTACCAGAAGTCTCACTATTTTCGATCATGCATGGATTGAACCTAGGGATGAGAAGTTAAATCATCCTTCATTCACTTCTAATTATGACCACAGCCTACTGGAAATAACTGATCTAAGTGTTCCTGTTGCTAGAAGAATGTTGTTCTCTAAGAATACCAACAAGGAAAGTAGGTGCCATATTGTGCACCCTCCTCACGTAACTTGTTTTATTTACTTGATTAGCTTGCACGTGTTATTTTCATGAAAACATGTTGAAGTCACCTCCACTAGAGGATTGTTTCACCAGGAGTATAGATGTTTGCTAATAATAATCTAGAAATAAACTCAAATAGAGTTCCTACTTTCCTAAATATGATTGTCTTGCTAAATATTCTACAAGAATCAGACTTGTGGTCAAGGTGAAAACCTATAGATGGAGGATTTATCATCAAATTAGCACTGGGGCCACCAGTGCCTAGAACTGTAACAGGAACTAGTGCAGAAAGTTCAAGTGCATCTTTTTGCTGAGAAGTTACTCCTGATATTGAGCTATATAGTGACAAACCATTGCAAGTGGTGACTAGAGAATCCTTACAGACAAACCATCTTTACATTCCTTGGTATCAAGGATACTTTCATTCCCTAAATCATCATAATTGAATAAGATAACATCAGGATAGCATCTCGATTTGGTCTCTTGATCTAGTTTATTCTCCCTTGTTCCCAAGGAAGTTATTTTTGTGGTACTTGTAGGCAGAACTGCAACAACCTTCAAGATTTTGCTCACTGCAGGACATGAAAAGGGTATTTTTCCACTTTTTTCCATATTGAATTTTTCAGATTCAGAATGCCCCAAGTACTTCATTGAAGTTTCCAGGATCCTACCTTATGAACCAGGAATCAATGTTTTTGCTTAAACCAAACACTCTACACGATCCATATATTCACATAATCCTGATGCAGAAGGTTGATCTATTTCTAGAATCTGCATTAGGTTCCCAGCTTCCTCAACACTCTTAACACATTCATCAACATGATTAAATTTGAAGGATCTATATCCATCATCATTTTGGGGAGCTCCAGCTTCATTGCTAGTACTCTTATTCAACTCAGTATTAAGTTGTAGGGGAAAATTTCAAAGAGACACATTGTCTACATTATGTTGTGTAGGAACGTCACAAACCAAATATTCCCCAATGTTTGGAAATATAATTACCACTCAATTACTTAATACATTATCATCATGCACAACATCAACCCCCTTGTCACACATCATTCTAGAATGTAATACTGCCTCACATTCTGTGTGTCTACCACATCCAACAGATTCCCCTCCCACATACTCATTTTTCTTTCCTGGCATAGTAGATCATGTGATACCCTTGCTTGGCGTGCTATGGTGAAATAATAAACTCAAGGCTTTAGTACTCAAAGAAATTGCTACAAAACTCTTATAATCCTCTCTGTAAGACGATCCTAAAGCCTTTCCAACACTACTACATATGGGCAGATTATTCCACGAAATTTTTTCATGTTTCCATTATTTTCATGTTTTTTTTTCTAAATAGGGCAGAATTTTCGTCGATATTGCCACGAAAGTTCGTCGATATAGCCACGAATAGTTTTTTTTAACTTGGTTGGGATTTTCGTCCCTATTGCAATGAAAGTTTGTCACTATTTCCATGAAAATTTTGCCTATCTCATTGGTCGGTGTTAACGGCTAGTTGACTAGTTGATCTATATATACCTGACTTTAAGAGACTTTGCGACACAATTTCTATAGTTGTGACATTGTTCGTGGATTTTGTTTGAGCTGTTTATTTTTTCCGT
>ML778078.1:560293-573206 GCA_009831015.1 Picea engelmannii | reverse complement strand
TATATAGCCTTGAGATCATAGGAAGGTAAGGACATTGATGATTGTTTACAATATTGTTGTAGAATAAATGTAATGGTAAGACTGAACATTTTAAGACGTTTCAATTTTCAACCTAAGGGGTGTAAGGTCCTTAAACCAAGAGCAAAAATCATTAGGTGTTAGATTTAGAAATTAATCATGCGTACTCATTTTTATGGTTGGGTCGATGACTCATCGACTAACGGATTTAAACGAAGTAAATGATATATGCCTGAGGCCATTGAGTCGTAGGTAATGCTGTGTCTTCACTAGTTGTCAGTGACCTTTTGTCTTACATCTTCCTTAGAGGTCGGGTTGTCCGTTGATTTTGTTGTACTTGGTTGGCTTGCATTGCCGGTGCTGCTTGTGTCGGGCGGGAGGTAGACACCCCTTTGTAGCCTTAGTATAGATGTCTGTGTGTGTGTTTTTCTGTGTAAGGAATCCAGTGTCGTATCAAGAGTCTCGGGCCCTTAAAGGCAGGGTTTCCACTCTTGCGACACACCTGAGGGGCTTACTAGTTTCTGCCTGAGCAGTCGGCCAGGAGCCTATCTGACCTTCTCTCTCTCCGGAGCAGAGGACTAAGATTAAACGCCCTGCTTTTCTGTGCAGAAATAGTAAACTCCGCTACTATGGATTCTTCCATACGTGACTGTACTGTACATAACACCTGGTGTGGTTTTCTGCTTACAGCTGCTTGTTGTGCGCCTTATGTCATTGGTCGTTAATGTTTGCAGTTCTTGTTGTGCGCCTTGCGGCTTCTTGTGGTGATCGTCATGGTTGCGTCTTGTCAGTCGTCGGGTGGCGACGTAGAGTCCAGTGTGTCTGTTTCCCCTCCTACACGCGCGCACACACTTTTAAAACGAAAAAAAATTGCACCTATTAGCAGGGTTGTTGTCGTAACGAGGAGGTCGTTACATCAAGGACTAGCCCCAACCCTTGGTCAATGTAATATGGCATGCGACCATGTCCTATCCACTAGCAGCTTAAAACAAATTTGTGTGGGAGTTTTCCAAGGTCACGGGGAATAGAATCCCCGACCTCCACCTTTTTAGTAGAGGTTTTAACCAATACGCCATCGCTCCACATTTACTGTGATTCCGCTATTTTTAGAAATAAGTTGCTTCTAGTTCCGTGTGGAGGTTGGAGACCCGAGCCTATTTATTCGACACGGATCCCAACACTCAGGAACACATCCCTATGCACAAATATAGAGGTTCATGGAGTCTGAGACAAGGCATGAATATCGAGGTAATACAGATGCATTTAAGTATGTGCAGGTACAAGCCATGTTTTGTGTTACACCCTAAAGGGTGTCAAATGGTACACTGATGGAATTGCAAGTATTTTATATCAATTTTGCACGATTTTTTGCAAGGATCATGAATATGAGGTCTATTTTGTGATTTGAGGTCATTTGTAAAACTTTTTTCTCAATTTGTCATTAATGGGAATTTAATGCATTGTTTTGCATGCCAAAGAGGGTGAAATTGAGCTAGTTTGGAAATTGGTCTACTTTATAGTCAAGATTCTCAGAATTTCGCAAGAATTTCAATGGTGAAGTTTTTTTTTTTTTTTAGTAATGGAATTTAAGAGCATCCATTAAATTGGCATATGTGAATCATTTTACATGTGATTTTGATATCTTGAGATGGAGAATGCAGTTTTCATTGGATTGAAGGGAACTTAAAGATGAAACAAAAGTATGTAATTTGAGTTCTTTTATTTTTTGTTGTGTCATCTCATCATTAAGTAAATCTAATATTTAGTTTATGATTTTTGGTAAAAAGCACGTCATCAGAATTCTAAAAACCACCCCAATATGTTCAGTAAATTATTCTTGATCAAGTTAGATACTCCATGTATATAATTAAAGAAATAAGTGGTGTCTAAGGATTTTCGGATCAGCCACCATTCAAGCAAGTTTGTTTCATTGTGCATTTTACAATTTCATCATGTTCTCTTTATTAATAGAAATCAAGTTTTACTCTATCTCTGTGTGTTTCTTTGTTATACATATGTATTTCATTTCGTTCCATTTATAAATCTGGATCATGTCGAGACAATATTACAGAGGTTTAATATGTAGGAATGTAAACCATTCAGGGTTCCTATTCTTGTAGGTGTAAAGTTATTTGCAGATCAGTGTCCTAAGACACAAGAGGAGGAAGAGGGCGTGTCCCATGTTTCATATGCTAGTGTGGTTGGTAGTTTGATGTATGCAATGGTCTATACTAGACCGAACATTTCACATGCAGTGGGAGTTTTGAGCAGGTATATGTCAAAACCGTGGAAGGAGCATTGGACAACAATAAAGAGGGTTTTCATGTATTTGTGTGGCACTACTAGTTATGGATTGTGCTACCAAGGAAGACTAGGATTGCACAGCGTGTTGGACATACATGGGTTTGTTGATGAAAACTAGGTTGGAGATCTGGATTGTAGAATATCTACAAGTGTCTATGTGTTTAACCTATTTGGAGGAGCAATCAGTGGGATGAAAAAAAGATAGGTTGTAGTGGCACTCTCAACTACAAAAGTTGAATACATGGCAGCCACTCGTGCAAGCAAGGAAGTAGTATGGTTACAGAGATAGTGTTCAGGTATTAGGTTGGTACAACAAGTTGTAAGGATATATTGTGACAGTCGGAGTGCAATCTTTCTGGCGAAGAACCCAATTTATCATTCAAATACAAAGCATATCGATGTTCAGTATCACCTTGTGAAAGACATGGTTGAAGACAAGAAGGTGTTGTCAATGAAGGTGGACACTTTGAAGAATGTTGCAAATTCATTGACAAAGTTTTTAAGCACTGAGAAGTTCTCCTGGTATAGAGAAACAATAGCATTGTTACCCTAGATCGTTGATTATGTAATCATGTAACTCCATGTATGCAAAGAAAACAATAAGTGGGAGAATGTTGGGTATGTGCTATATTATTTATACGACCAAAGCTAGTGTCTATGTTGCGTCGGGGGCAGGGGAGTCACATGTTAGGGCTCTAGCCCCATCCTGCCAGGGGAGTTGTAGGGGGGATATAGCCCCTCTTGTCCGAGGGTTGCANATTTGTTTTTAGGGATTTTTCGACACATGGTATTCGTCGATGGTTTTCTAATTCTTGTTAAGGAGTTAGGGTTGTTGACTAATCCATGTCAATGGATTAGGCGTTTCGGATGTCATGGGAATATATATATATATATATATATATATATATATATATATATATCCGGGGTAAAATCTATGTGTAATGTATATGTGTGTCATTGTATATTTTTTGTTTTTTATTAAGAATCCATTTGAAGTAATTAATTGTACAAGGTTAAAATCTACAAATTAGTGAAAAAAAAATCTCATACCCGAGGGATTTAAGCCAAATAATGTGTGATTGAATGAATGAGAAATTTGATATTTAAAATTTCAGAATTTCTTTTTTTGTAAGTAAGTATCTATATATTACCTTCCATGAATAAATCAACAAATAGAGATTCAACAATGTAATATTTAGGACTTCTCAAGAATAAGTATTATCAATGAGTGTGTAACTTGAGTTGTCAACTGTTGTGACATGCCGTGTGTAGGGAGCCAAAAGTTGGGATGCACGTGAGGAGTGAATGCATGAAGGAGCGATGGAAGGTGTTGGTTACGGTTAGGGTTTACATGAGGGGTCCGGTTTGTTTCGGGTGCTAGCAGGGGTGTGTGTGAGCTCGATTTGGTCTAGTGAGGTGAACACCAGCAGCCATGGCAGGGGCTGAGTTAGGGGGAGACCATATTACCTCAGACAGTGACGGTCTCTTTGTGTTTATCTCTATTGGTTTGGAGGGACGCGATGACTTGGCAACTAGGAAGTTGTCTGGTGGGGAGTGGGGGGAAATTACAACCGAGAATTCTAGGATGGATGTCAATGCTTTGGGGCTGACAATGACAGAGGATTTTGTGGGTTCAGAGTCTTTGTTGTCAGGTGTGACAGGTTCGGGGTTTACCTCCATGGATGATCTGTCTTTTTTTGGTGGTTTGGGTTTCTCGGTGGGTTTGGATGGAGATCCTTCATGGTACACCGGTCCGCTTGAGGGTCTTGAGTAGGGTTTGGAATTTTCTAGGGGGGGGGGCAGGTTCGAGGGGTTGTGGTCCTATTCTTGGTAATCTAGACAAGGACGGAAATTGGGGGTCTATTCCAAAAGAATCATTGGGTTACAGCATACAATTGGATTTCTCGTCATCTACTTTAATGGACGTCGATAACTCTTTGGGCGATTAGGGGGAGGCTGGGGGTTTATCTGCAGGTTTTGCAGAACATGGTGGGGTGGGTAATGTGTTGGAAAATAGAGTGGAAAACCCCTCACGAGATCCTCATAGGTCTGAATGACATGTAAAGGGACAAAAGGGTGTTGGGGGTCATTTTTCAACTTCTACAAAGGGTACCTTGGAGATCTAAGGTAGATGTACCTTCAACTTTAGCTGATATTGAAGGGGGTTACTTAACTGGACTAACGGGTGATGTATNGAATGACATGTAAAGGGACAAAAGGGTGTTGGGGGTCATTTTTCAACTTCTACAAAGGGTACCTTGGAGATCTAAGGTAGATGTACCTTCAACTTTAGCTGATATTGAAGGGGGTTACTTAACTGGACTAACGGGTGATGTATTTAACAGGTTTCGTCTCTTAACTTCTAAGAACTTAGACCATTTCTATCTCCAGTTGAAGGATCCTAAGCGTCTTTGCGATGTATTGAATACACTTCAATATCAAGTCTTTGAGATCAACAAAAACGTCTTGAAGTTCATTGTATCAAATCGGGGTATTCGTTGTGCGTGAGACAGGAAGTGCTCTGAGCGGATGGTTTTTGGGGAATACATCAATATGGACAGAGTGGTCGATTTATCTGAGTTGGTGGTGGTCGGTCGTGTTAGGGTAAAAAAATTGGGTATGGATTTTCTGAAGGAGTGGATAACCAAAAACTGGCTCAAAGACATCACAAAGATGCCACTCATTCGTTTATTGTCGCAGGGTTGGTTTGCTTTCATTTTTTCTTCCAGGGAGGATGTAAATTGGGTCCTATTGAAGGTGTGGAGTATGGTTGAAACGCCCATTGTTCTTAAAAGGTGGACTCCTACTTTTGATGCAAAGAAGGAGAGGATTGATGAGGAACCTATTTGGGTTAGGTTGTCGGGTTTTCCAATGCAGTTCTGGAATTTTTCTAGGTTTTCTGCAATTGGTAATATGTTGGGAAGTTATATAGAAGTGGATATGTCTTTCGAAGATATAGGTCTTATGTCAGTGGTGCGGATTTTGGTGAGGCTAAATTTACACCCAGGCCTTCTTCAAGAGTTAACTATTGAATTGACGGTGGGAACCTTTGTCCAGATTTTGGATTATGAGGGAATACCCTTCAGAAGTCACAGGTGACATGCTTATGGTCACGGGATCATAGAGTGTCCTCTACCCTTCAAAGGAAAATTTCATTTCACTAAAGGATATGTGTCACCAAATTCACCCTCGGGGTCGTCTCTGGAGGTGCAGTTGGGCGATGGTGAACACAAGGTGGAGGCAAGGGACTCTCCTTCGGGCAAGGTTTCTCTAGTTTTTCCTCCAAACACTTCGGCAATTTGCTCAGTTCCTTCTTCGGTGGATGGGACAAAGCCTCCTTTCCCTACAACGACAACTCTACATCGGGAGCAAGATTTCTCGGGTAAGTCTTCTTTGGGTGTCTCTCCATTAGTTCTTTATTAACATTCTGATGATGGGTTGGTGGATGGGGTTTTGGGTAATGTGGGTTCCCTTTTTCTTCGAAGTTTGAAGGTCCTTTCAACTGTGAGTCTGGTTTCTCTTACTTGTCCCTTGGCTTCCAATGGGTTGGTTTTCCCCATGTCTTTGGTCACACCTTTTATGAGCCCTTCAGTGGTGGGGGACTCCTCTCCTAATATGGACCCGTATTTAATTGATTTGTTTACTTCTAAGGTAGTAGGGGTCTCCGCACCTAATATTCATAGCTTATCTTCTTGTCCATATTCCCCTTCTCTTTCAGCTGAGGTCTCCACTACCTCCCTTATTTCCCAGTATTTCACACCCTCAGCCTCTACAAATTCCTCTTCAGACAACAACAGGGTACGTTACCATCTTAGAAATAGGTCAGTTGTCAAGGGGGACCCTAAGGGGGACGATGATTTGGGATTGGGAGGGCACGGTTTGGGAACTTTCCCTCGTATTTCTCTTTCTGGTAAAGGTAGGGGTCGAAAATTGCATCTCTTCTTGGCTCAAGATAGGGCCAGGATCGATTTGGCTTCGAGTCGGCGGTCCTCCATTGAATGGGCACTTAGAGAAAATCAAACCCTTGGGGAGGTTACCTCATGAAAATATTATCTTTAAACTGTCGTGGGTTGGCGAACCCATCTAAAAAGTCATATTTTCAGAGGTTAGTGGATTTGAACTCACTGGATGTTATTCTATTACAAGAAACATTAGGGGTTAGTGAAATAGTGGTGAAGGTTCTTGAGTCTTTGTTTCCAAGATGGATGTTTGCAGCGGTGGATGCCAGGGGGCATTCACGGGGGTTGGCTATTGGGTGGCTCAAGAAGACCTGTAACTTTTAAATTGTTTGGGGATTTGATTAGGGGATTGCTCTGACTTTTTTCTCCTTTGGAATGGGGCATAATGTGACTATTATCAATGTATATGGGCCTCACCAAGATACTATTGGAACTCTTTAGTTGGTTGCTCCTGTATTAGGGGAAAGGAGATTATTCTTGGATGGGATTTAAATTTCTATTTGGGGGTTGCTGAGGTTTTGGGACCGCGCGCTATCCCAGTTTCTTTAACCAACTTTTTTCAAAACGTTTTGGACTAGCTTGGGTTAATTGATGTTGAGCCCCTAAAACTGAATCCAACTTGGTGTAATAGAAGGGTTGGTGAGGATAGGGTGGCAAAGTGTTTGGACAGGTTTTTATTGTTAGAGGATTTTTTGGAATCTTTAGAATTGGTTAGATGGTGGGTTACTTATGGGGGGGGTCTGAACATAATCTGATTATGCTGGAGTTAAGGGGTAGAAGTAGAAGAGAACCGAGCCCTTTTAAATTCTTTGAAGTATGTATTTCATATCCATATTATCAAGCTTTAGTCAGGGGCCTATGGTCTTCAATCTCCACTGATAATCAGATCCCTCTAGTTGTACAGTTTGTGGGGAATCTTAAAAGGTTAAAAGAAGCTACTATTTCATGGGCTCAGGAGAAAAAGATCAAGGAGGAACATGAACTGAGACACATCGAATTATCTCTCTTGGAGATTCAAGAAGGTGAAGGGCAGGGGTTCTTATCTCTTGGTGAAAAGGAGAATCTGGTTGGCTTGGAGAAAAGACGCAAGGTTTTACCGGAGGAAAAAGAAGATTTATGGAGACTAAAGAGTCATACTAAATTGGCTAATACTATCTGGGGACTTAGGAAGAGGGAATGTGAGGTGGTTACTTCTTTTGAAGGCTTGGCTATGTTGGGTATTGAACACTTTAGTGCCTTATACAAGGCCCAGGAGGGGTCATCCATTGAAGAAATTGTGCAGGTTGCTCGGTTATTCCCTTGGTTTGTGGAGGAGGCAGACAATGGGATACTAATGGCAACAATTTCTAAAAATGAATTATTGGAAGTTCTCCACTCTTTTCAAAAAGGGAAAATCTTGGGGCCTGATGGCTGGCCTATTGAGTTTTATTTGGGTTTTTTTTATCTGATTGGTCTTGATGTTATGAAGGTGGTCAAGGAATCAAGGTTGAATGGTTATATACATAAGCCTTTGAACTCTATGTTTATTGTACTCATACCAAATTCAGACAATCCCTCCTCCTTTGACGACTTTTGACCTATCTCGTTATGCAATTGTCTTTATAAGATTATTTCAAAGGTTATCAGTAGAAAGTTAAAGGTTATTTTGTCCAAAAATATCTCCAGTGAGCAGTTCGGTTTTTTGGAAGGTAGACAAATACTTGAGGTTATTAGTGTATCCCAAGAAGGACTACACAACGTAAAAACTAAGAAACTTAGGGGAGTTGCTGTGAAAATTGATCTATCCAAAGCTTACGATCAGGTAAATTGGTTGTATTTAAGAATGCTTATGATTCATCTTGTGTTTGGGTTAGATTTTACCAATTAAGTGATGGGGTGTATGTCTTCGGTATCATTCTCTATTCTCATCAATGGGTCAGTCTCTTATTTTTTTCAAGACGAAAGAGGATTGCGACAAGGTTTCCCTTTGTCACCCTTACTACTTCTCTTAGTGGCGGAAGGATTTAGTCGTTTTTTGGTAGTGGAAAAGAACTTTGGTAGATTCAAAGGTATAAAAATATACCATGGTATGTACATCACTCATTTACTATTTTTTTATGTTATCCTAATTTTTTGTGATGGTACGAAGAGAGAATCTGACATTTTATTCGAGGGGCTCACTTTGTTTAAAAAATCAACTGGTATGTTGATTAATGCTCAGAAATCCAGTATTCTATTTGCTTCTGTTGAGGAAGAAGTCATACAACATTTTTTGTCACAACTCCCTTACCCGATTCTGGGGTTGGACGAAGGTTTGAAATATCTCGGTTTCCACTTAAAACCCAATGATTACCGAAATACAAACTGGATGTGGGTTATAGCAAAGTTAGAAAAAAGACTAAAGTGGTGGAGCTACAAATGGTTGTCAAGGGCTAGGAGATTAGTATTGATCAAGTCGGCACTGAAGGCTATCCCAGTTTATTGGATGTCCTTGTCTTGGATTCCAAAGGGTATTCTGGAAAAAGCAAGAAAATTGTCTTTCTCTTACCTTTGGAGGGGAAATAAGGATAAGCAGGTGGTTCCTTGGGTTCAGTGGGAGAAAATTGCGATGCCAAAATCTCTCGGGGGCTGGGGACTTAAAAATATATTTTTGTTCTCCAAAGCACTTGCAACAAAATGTGTGTGGAGATTGATAAATACCCAAAATCTCTGGACTAAAGTTGTTTATCAGAAATATGTGGCTCCTCTTTCAATACTTGAGTGGATTAGGAATCCAGATCATCAAATATCAGGAATTTTTGTTATTTGGAAAGTAGTTTTAAAGGATTTGAGGTGGTGGGGAATGGTTTATCTTGGAGAGTTGAATCTAGACACTTTTTTAGGCTTGGATTGGACCCATGGGCGGGTTGTAATCGAGAACACTTACTCAATGCAGACTTACGTTCCCGATTGGAGCAAGGGGGTTATTTCTATTTGGCACAAGTCGGGGACCCAACCTCTACAAATATCTGGAATCAAGACTAGAAAAGGGGGAGAATGTTGGATCTTGATGGGGAAGACATTTTACTTTGGGATAGGTACATCTGGGCACTTCGGAGAGCAAATATTCATTTGACGGATCAGGAGGATGAACTTATTTGGGATGGGAACTCGGGTGGGTCTTACACTCCAAAAGCACATTATGTTCAGCTTGGTGTTGAATTATTTCAGAGAGAAGCTTCTTGGTGGTGGAGGAAACTTTGGAAGCAACAATGTCCTACTAAAGGAAAACTTCTGGTGTGGTCTATATTGGAGAATAAACTTCTAACGTGGGACAATCTTCAGAAGCGACAATTCAATGGTCTAGGTTGATGTTCGCTCTATAAAGAACATGTTGATACTGTAGACCATCTTTTTATGCGTTGTCCTTTCTCTTTATCTGTTTGGGAAGAATCTTACAAACTGCTCTTTTCTCTTGGTCGCTGGCAGGGTTTTTCCTTTGAAGATGCCTTGAAAGATTGGTTATTGTCGAGGGAACATCAGGAAAAGAAGGCTTTCCCCTTCCTTTTTTCTTGGGGGATTTTGATGGCCTGAAACTCTTCAATTTTTAGGGATGAGCTCCAATCGCCCTCTCGAGTGGGAATTACTTGTCTTGGCATATTTGAACATTTTAAATCCTTGGGAAGGGTGGGAGTTGGAAATATTTGGGTTATATAGGAGGAAGCTATAGATAAGGAACGACCGTGAGATTTTCTTGATGGGGCATCCTCGGGAGATCAGTTACTGTGTGGGGGGTGGATGTCTATACATTTCCACTTCACATGTTTTTATTCTCAAGTCTGGTTTGGGAGCCGGTTCAAATAACTATTCTAAGATTATGGCATTAAGACTTTTATTATTATTTGTTGTGGAAAAGGGGTGCAAAACTTTGCAGGTTTTCAAGGATTCCTTACTTATCATCAACTGGGTGAACAGAGTACAAAGATGTCACATTTCTCGTCTTGTGCCAATTTTTGAGGAAGTTATGAGGATTATTACTACTTTTGACTCTATATCTTTCTCTCATATATACAGGGAACGAAACCAATTGGATAATAGGATTTCCAAAGAAGCCTCGTAAATAGACTATGGTTGGTGGCATATAAATGAACAAACAGCAGAGGGCAGTTTTGAATACCATCACAGTGTTAGAATATAAAAGATATGTGCTCGTTTTACCATTGACAATACCCTTGTCACCCAACCATAGGCCGAAGCCACCCTCCGAGCACCTTAACCTTGACAGAAAATCACTCCAGAAGCAAACCCTAGGCTAGATAGCCAAACAAAGGGTAGCGCACCTTTAAGGATAATGCATCAAAAAGAGCTGATCAGATAGTCCAAACCCTAGCCAAGAGATAGTCCAACCAAAACGTAACTGCTAGCTACAGCAGCTGCACCAGCAGCTTTCCTCCAAACCTGCGCACAAGATTGCAACTGCACTGCGCAGAACTGGCTCTATGCAATTACTGAGATGTATCAAATGATATACCGATGCCCTGTGTTTATAGTGGTTCTGGCAGACTTACTGGGGCCAACTTCTCCTTCTGGGTACCTGTATGTTCAATATATTATTATTATTTCTGGCTGACTTCTTCTCTTGGAGGCTAATAACCTAATATAAATTATCCTCTTGAGCCGAAAAGTCTTCTAGGGTTATTGTCCAACTCATTAGGGTTTCTTCTTGCTTTCCAGAGTATTCTATTCTCGTCAGGTTTACACGTGGAGGTAAATACCTCCTGTAGCTACCATAATATCAACACTCCCTCCTAGCTAGGGAGGTATTACAGGTAATGGTCTTGAGAACAAAACATACCATTCACCCGATAGCATCAACATAGTTATATAGACTAGATCATGACTAGATCATGAGCACCATCATCATCATTAGTTGCATCATCTCTTGAAACCATACTCTATCTGAGTAATCAGACATGATGCTCACTCCACAAAGTGATACAAGAGCCATTCTTCTAACCTAGAAGAGTAAATGTTCTAAACCATTTTCTGTCTGGAAAATCTATGTTCATCATTCATCTGGCTGATAATTATTTCCAATAAACTGTTGATAGTCTTCAAGGCAATCAGAACAAAATAGAGCACAATTGTGTCTATCCATAGTAGTACATAACTACAATCCAGTGGTACACTACCACACCAAGTAACACACAAGTACTTGATCAGCAACGTATAGTCATGAACAATGGAACATATCCACCACAGTAGTATACATCTACTGTCATACAATCTTCATAACAAACATCTGATAGCAACCTGCATAGAAACAATGTTATGATATGAATTGAATCATCTGGCCCAATCTTTCACTCACATCTGTGAGATCTGAAGGAATATATGCCCTCAGTGTAGAACATCAACAATGGGCTATCTGCCCTATTCTTCTCAAACAAGGAAGAATGATTGTTTCTGATTTCTGAGCCTGGACCATTCCTCACCCTGGGCCATTCCTCCTACACTAATCAAAGTGCACCCTGGAGAGAATGTATAAACCCTAAGGAATGTTTGTCCCTGATTGTTGAGCCTGGACCATTCCCCACCCTGGGCCATTCCTCCTACACTAATAAAGTGCACCCTGGAGAGAATGTATAAACCCTAAGGAATGATTGTCCTGACCATTTCCTCTGTTAACCACAAGAGGAAAATAATGTCCTGTATCAACCTCCAAAACGGACCATTCCTCATGTTAACCACAATGAGAAATCGTTGTCCGGCGAGGCGGGCCAGTCTTCTTGAGTAACCCTCAAGAAGAGAGACTGCCCTAGACCACTCCCCATGTTAACCACAATGGGAAGTCGTTGTCTATGATACATCAACAATCTGGACCATTTCCCATGTTAACCACAATGGGAAATYGTTGTCCGTCAGAAATCTCAATCCACTTTCCGAATAGGAAAGCATCTGTCCAAGATGGACTATTTTTCAATTCTTGAAAATGAATGTCTTCAATAATATTTTCAGTGCTCCCTCCCAACCTGGGAGTCATATCTTCCCTTTTTCAATAAGGAAGTCATTTCCACGAGCTCCATCTTGAGTATGCAAACTCTTTCATTTTGGATAGAATCTTTACCAAAATGTTTGTGTATCTGCTCATCTGTGGAGATATGTATTGGAGAACCACTTTCTCCTTTCTGGACTTCATCATGGATAATGTAATGCTTGATTACAAATGTACTTTAGTCTGGAACACTGTAAAGGCTTCATGTAGCTCTGAACAATAGAGTATATCATTTTTGGAAAAACTGGAACATATCCATGTGGCACTTCTTCTGTCATCATGAGATCTGATCTTCTGAGCAATCATCTTGATGTTATAAGAAATCTTCACCACGCTTCTGTTGTGCAGTGGAGGTTTTCCACCATGTTATCTTCTTCTATCTACATACAAGGGTCTCTTTCTGGTATGCCTCAAAGTCTTGAGATTGTTCTTCATACACTCTTTATTCAATTTCTCTGGAGAACATTCTTTGCATTCATCTGATGTAGAATTCTGACTCATGGATGTTGTGGATGATATAATGACTCATGTAGAGATAGGTCTGGTTTACTGGAACCAGTAATCATCATAGTCTTCTCCCTCCATCTGAGAGAACCTCTAGTTTCGGATCTTGCAATGC
>ML778078.1:513578-542701 GCA_009831015.1 Picea engelmannii | reverse complement strand
CTCAACAAAAGTATGGTGATCTTGGAAAGCTTCTCTTAATGCTTTTCGAGCACAGAAACAAAATTCTAAAGAATCACAAGTAATCACTTACCCTCTTAAGGTCTGATAGACCAATTCGGTCTTAGTGGATGTTAATCATCATCGTCATCATATTGATTCAAAATTAATTGACTTGTATATAGAATGTTATAGTTAAATACATATATAAATTTAGTGTTAAGTGAATGTTATATATATATATATATATACCAAAATTTTTATTATTATTATTATTAATCAGCACATTTATTTTTATAAGATTAATTATGTTATCATACAATATCATGATTTTTTTAATTAATATATAAATTTATATGTGCAAAACATTCAATCATAACACTAAATATATATATATAAATTATGATTGAATGTTTTGCATATATAAATTTATATATTTATATATTGATTAAAAAAATCATGATAATGTATGATAACATAATTAATTTTATAAAAATAAATGTGATGATTAATAATAATAATAATAAAAGTTTTGGTATATGTATATACAGCTTGAGTGGGTCTAATGGTTAAGAACATGTGTTTCCTCCCGAAAGGTCACAAGTTCAAATCCAGAGGGGGGTAGGGTATGTATACCTCCGCAGACTTTACTAGTCAAATCGTTGGGCGGAGGAGGTCTCATACACCAATTTGGTGTCTCGCTTGGCCATGACCTTAAAAATAGATTATTATTATTATTATTATATATATAATTTTAGATAAGTTGAATTATTATTGAAATGTTTAACTTATCTTTTCATATAAATGAAAGAAAACAATTTAAGTTTATGATGATATATAATTTTATTTTTGTTGTATATCATAGTTAATTTAAATTTTATTATGGTGTTGGAATCATAGCTGGTATTATGAAAGATGTATTTGTTTAATAAAACTATGAATTTTATGATGAGTAAGATGGGAAATAAAATACCCCTGAATGGGGTGATAGTGCGTTCCACGTGCCCAACCTGCAACTCTGTGCCTGCCACCTTGCCTCTGCCCATGTGACAGCACCTATGGATCCCTTCTGCCTTAATTACCCCCTCATGCTTGTTGTTGTGAACTCTCACTTCACCGTGCCCTTAACTAACTGCTCCAGTGCGCTCAGAGTTGGACTCTTGTCTTTGTTATGCCGCTGGTACAAGGCTCACTCCTCCTCCGCTCGTGCTCCTTTAATCCTCTGCGCTCTGCTTATGGCAGCATCCAGTCTCCCTTTTGGTTCATATCGCCCTCCTCTCCCAGCAATTCTGGTTCACAGTTTCCCCCTCTGGTGTTTACTTGATTTGTTCTAGTCTTTTCTCCACCCTTACCTCTGGTTAGTCAAGCCATGCCCCGCTAGCGAGGGAATCCGAAGCGTGGTTCCCTCTGGTACCAGGATCCTGCGACCATGGGTAGCTGACACCCTCCCTCCTTCGTCCCTGCACTCAGCTCCTCGCCTCCATCCTCAACTCAGTCCTCACCAAACCAATCTAGCCTTCCACCTTTGTCCTCGCCTTGGGCGTGCCACGTCAAATGGTTTGACCTCCATGGAAACTCTATCGGCTTTTCTCCTGGACCGCTCCCCTAATTGGCCTCAACCTCGCAGTCAGCGGTGGCACATCCTTCTTGTTCACCACCCTACGCTCCTTCGCCACCCCCGTCCCCACCCCCATCGCCAGCCTCTATGCCCTCGATGGACGTTGGTAAATTGCACTCAAAATACGTGTTCCATAACCAGGAGCAGCTCCAGACGGAATGTGTTTCTCCCCCGGGCCTCCAGGATTTAGTTTCAATTCTCTAGGACTTGGTCTTCACGATCTGGAGGGATGTGGATGATCTCCGATTTAGACTAGAGCACTTGGACCGACGAGATGAGCAGATTGAATCTATGCTCTTGACTCTCCTACATTCCTTGCATCCTTAAGACTTGGGCCTCAACGCTCCCGCTTCTCCAGGGGTGGTTTTCACTCCAAAACTCTAGGGGAAGGATGCGCAGTGCGGGGACGATGCAACACAGATGGTCGTGGACAAGCATGACACCCTGCATGGCACACGAGCAACAGAATCCGAGGGCATGCATGCCCACTGGACACCGTGACAGGCGGCGGGCGTATAGGTGTTTGCATGCATGCTTTCTTTTGACAATTGTTAGTAGTGCCTGGAACGTTCGGTCTATGTTGTGGGCATTTGGTAATGGTTTTTTTGTGTGTTTGTTAGTTGATAGGCCTGGCTTAGGTCATTATAATAGTTTTTTTGATAAACAATCTATTTTTCAGTTCAAACTCTTGGTTAGTCTGAATTAGTTTCCCCACGGGGCGATTCTGGCAAATATGTTTAATTTTCCACACCATATCTAGTCTGTCTATGAGTCTAAGTTGGTTTCCTCTCGAGGCAACTCAGTACTCCAAAAACTTGAGCTTGGGATGATACTGTAATTTTTGTTCATGACAAGTAATATATAGATCTTACTTACAAAAAGAAAAGATGGGAAATAAAATTTATACTCACTATTATTTGGGAGGGTCTTCTCCTTATTGTTAATGTAGTCGGAGCATTGAAATGAGTTTATAACAGTGCAATCAAAGTAGTGACCATGTAATAATTTTTAAAGACTCAACCCTAGGGAGATGTAAAGATTAAGCATCATGATTACCTTGCATTTTGACTATAACTTCGGAACGAAGTTTCATGAAGGGTGGGTGTATGTAATTCTCCATATTTTGGCCTTACGTAGTTAGAAATTTGATTTTACTCCTCTCAATAATTCATTGCTTAATATCTATTTGGGCTCAGTTAGATTGATATAAGCATTTGAGATGTGTGCATTTGGACCTATTTATGTGTTGCATGATATCGTTTTTAATGTTATAAGCTCATGATAATGATATTTATGTAAATTGTTTAAACATGCAAATTAAAATATGGAATTTCGATACATGGATACTAGTTCAAAATTATGTTGTGAATGTATAAAAGATGCTAGGCATGGTGTAAATATACACACATTTCTTAATTGAATGTCAATACAAATATGGATTCTCATATGAAATTTTTGATTTATATATGCATGGATATTAGTTATTGGTGAGCTAACCTACTAGTTAGCGAGCTATGTAATAGCCAAATGGTTGTAGTGTTGAGGTAACCCAAATGTTGTAGATATCGAGAAGATATTGTATATTATAAGTTTTACTTAGGATTTAATTTATGGTTTCAAATATTGCTACGATTTGTGGTAAGTGTGGTTTTGAGACAAAGCACAACTTACCTAAAGTGATTGTTTGATGGCGTGACTCTAATAACAATAGTTGCACAATCTGGCTCGAGATAGGGTGTTGAAGGATGGAAATTTATTTTGAAATGTAGAAACCTTGGCAAATCTTACTAATCCTTCATATTCCAACTATAAAATGTTTGGTGATATTTTTGGAAAAATATTCAAATTTCTAAGGATTTTATATAGTTTGTATAAAATTTTGGCGATTTTTAAGGTAAAATAATTTTATCCCATAGAATTTGGGCGAATATTTTTTAGAATAACGAATCTTTTTTGGGGGAAAAACATGGAAAATTAGCTCATGAACGAAATTTATCCCCTAAAATCATCCCTATTGACCTTAGTTTTATCAGTAAGGGACCCACTTAGTATCATGTTGACCAAAATATTATTAGGAGGGGTGGAGGTATTTCCCGACATTTATCCTCTGAAACCTGGAGTTGTGGGAGGGTTTTGTTAGGCCACACTCACCTAGACATGTCATGGCGACTGCCAATTTCCTGTTGGGGAAGCTTGGTCAAGATAGTTGGCATTTCTACTTATGGGTTATATCTAGGGTTAGGCCAATGTGGTTGACACTCCAACATAGTCAAGTAGAGGAAATGATAGGATGTGGAAGATGGAAGTAGGTTAGGGAGGAAGGATGATTCGAAGTTAGATGAGAAAGTTACTTGGATATTAGTTGTGCCACTCTTGTTTCCTTACTTGGTTCCTACCATGTTTAGAACACATGTTTTGAATCACTTTTTATATTTTTTGATATGATGATTGATGATTGATGAATTATTGTAATTTTGTTAGTTAAGATTATTGAATGATGCATAATTTACTTGATTTACCATCCTACATGCTTTGTTGTGAACATACAAGAACTGTGCATTAGAGGCATTGATTGTTTATCACTAGCACATGTGCAAGATATGTCACATGTGTACACTAGCTACACATGCATACACTATGTGTGTACATTAATACAATTACTTATGTATTAATCGCTAAACTAGGTTATTAAATATTTAATTAATGGTTTAATGATTATGAAAACTATATTACATACATGAATATCTAGTAGCATTAAAGCATCAATTGGGTTTATTTCGGGTGGGTTGGGAGGAATATTGTTATCCTTCCCACCCAGGTTCAATTCCTACAAGTGACATGTTGAGCTCATAACGAGTATATTGTTGTAATGGCTTCAAATAATGTTGATGATCGACCTTGTACCCTAAATATTTAGGGTTTACCCTGGGTACCATCCTCGAAATGTGGGGAAGTACTATGGGTTTTTCTCCATGCAATGTAACCTAGAAAAAAAATCTAGTAGCATTAAATTCCTTCATTGATTTGATTGTTGGTTGATATGATAACTTAAATGGGTATGGTGGGTTGTCATAATTTTGGGGAAAATTTTCAAATTGCCTTTATAAGCTAGAATGAGAAGAAAGACTTTGCATTGTATTTTATTGTTATTCTATGATCGAGGTCGAATCATTATATTGTTTGTCATATATCTTGATGCTTTTAGAGTGGAAAATTTTGGAGGAATCAACTTGCAGGGTCATTTTACTAGCAGGTCCCAGTTTGGAAAATTGGGGTCTGGAACCTTCTTGAGCCATTTTGAGGCATTAAACGAAGTTTTTTTGGGTTCTGGTGTTCGAAACTTATGCCCACACCCTTGATGATGTTCTACATTCTGAGACTTTTCCAATGGTGCAGATCGTGCATCAATCGGAGTTCCTATGCTAAAGTTATGTCTCCCGTAGAGTTAGCAGAGGACCCAATTTTGTAGAAGCGGTCTAGAAATACAAGACAAGGGCAACAATACCTTTGACAAATTGGGTTGAAAGGACAACTTCTAGGAAAAGAAAAGTGGTACTCCAGGGAGAAGGTAGAGGAAAAATTTCCTCACCTCATTCAATAAAGCTTTTGGGGACCAAAATCCTCTCTAAATGGGGAGGTGTGATTCGGATTGGATCATTATATTTTTTTTCAACTATCTCGATGCTTTCAGAGTGGAAAAAAATGGAGGAATCAACTTGCAAGGTCATTTTAGTGGTAGGTCACAGTTTGGAAAACTGGGGTCTGAAACCTTCCAGAACCATTTTGAGGCATTAAACGACATTTTTTGGGGTTTTGGTGTCTGAAACTTATGCCCACACTCTTAATGGGGTTCTACACTCTGAGACCTTTCCAACGGTCAAGACCATGTGTCAATCGGAGTTCCTATGCAAAAGTTATGCCTCCTGCAAGTTGACTTGTCATGTTGACCACCATGGTACGAGAGGATGCCACGTCAACCCTCGTTACTTGTGCATATGGGGTTAACCATGTATATTATTTCAAGAAGATTCTAGAAGGTCCAAAACCCTATCACAATTTAGGGTTGAGGAAGTAAAAAAACTACCCCTAGATGGATATCAGGCTATGTTAAATACTGGGCCACTAGGAGGACAAGGGGTTCCATTCTTTTGCATTGTATCTTGTTCCATAGCTGAGAAAAACATCTGAGAGTGGTAGTCTGTGAGCATAATAGAGGAGGAGAGATTTTGTAGCAGCCATATAGGCCACAGGTCAAAGGAAACTCCACAGAGAGTGTCTCTTTCATTGTACTTGCATCATTTCTATACAAAAGAAAAGAGATTAGAGCAGCATCATCTTCTAGCTAGGTTTTCTCCTGTATTGGATTTTGTTGGAGCATGACAGTTTTGGGACAATTCTAGAAGATTGCAAGTAAACTACGCAGAATATAGAAAAAAGGGACACAAAGAGGAAGGCAGTTAACAAAAGGACCAAGACGCGCATTTTGAGGAGTAATATTGTAAGTCGTTGAGGCATTTTGGGGGTTTGGGTATATGTTGTGATGGGATAAGCCCTAATGAAATTATATAAATATGTAAAAGGGTGGGATAGTTAAGGGAGGACACTGTGTGGTTTGTAAGGTCATTGTCTATGTTTCAGACTATTTTTGGATACTCTGCGGTTGTAAATAATTTTATCTGAGGTATGTAGAATCAGTAGGTGTGCACTGCATCAAACGACTAGGCAAGTAGTATGGTGAACTGTAGCTGTAGGAATTTTGTATAGCACAGTGCGCATATGTAATAAGGACTGAATGAATAATATTAATAGAAGCCATTCGTTGTGGATGTAGCCCAGATTGGGGTGAACCACATTAAAACATGGTGTCCTTGTGTGTGTGTTTCTAATGTTTTGAGCATGGTGTGTTTATAATTATGATTATTGTTCTGTTTACTGAATAGGATGATGAATAGGATGCATAACAATTATACTAATCTTATTTTCACATAAGGGTTTACGTATGGAAACAATGCATAAGTGAACAAATGTTATACTTATCATGTATGAATGATTACTATATCTCATATGTTATTCGGGTGTTGTAGAAACCGCGCAGATTGAATAAGTTAAAGAAATAATCTCCAATCCACTCAACACTGTGGAAACTTAGTTCCTGCAGTCCCCATAGACACCTTGGGTGAGACTTCATTTGCTTGTAGGTGATGTTGAATGGGCCAATGTTTAAGGTTTTTGTTGGTTATTAATAGTTGAACCCAGGGTATGCCCAATCTACGCCAACAGGTTTCCCAGGTCATCTCTTGTGTTTATTTGTGGATGGTGTGATTGTATTTTATTGTTCTCTATTTTTTGCATTTTATCTATTTCAAGCATAAGCAGAAAACCAATAACTAAATATTTTGGATAACTAAAGAAAAAATAACCTTAATAGTAAAGATTTCAGTATTTAATTAGATTTGTTGTGATGAATTGTTCTAGTGGAACATCCATGATAGTTTACATATCATATTGATATCATAGTAGGTTTTTCTTTTGGGTATTTGTGAGAAGTTGTAGGATCCATGAAACAACTAAAAGAGAAGTCGTAGAAACCCTAGCCATGATATATGAATTTGTTCATAACAACCCTCGATATCTAGTAGAAGAGATATTTGAGAGGTTGGAAGCACAAGTTGTTGACATCAATCGCAATATGAACCTCCTCATGGTGGCTCTAGCAAGCAAGCTAGGACCATTGGGAGATTATGGAGGCTCTAACTTAGAGAATGAATCTGAGGGGAAATCAAAAGATCAGAAAGACTTAGGGAAAGAGTTGCAGAAAGAATCCAAGAAAGAGCAGTCGAGTTTGAGTGTCGCGAATCCTTCACAGTCCCTATTCAAGATGGAAGCGGAAGTGGACATAAAGCCATACCAAGGTGATATTGATGTATTAAAACTGAATAATTGGTTGTAACAACTAGAATTTTATTTCAGTGCTCACAATATAGAGGAAGAGAAAAATATTTCATTTGCTAGATTGAAGTTAGAGGGCCATGCTTTAACCTAGTGGGAAAGCCACACATAAACACTTAGGCTGGAGGGTGATTTTCCAGTAACTAGGTGGGAGGACTTCAAAATCCTCATTAAGTCCCAATTCTACTCTATTAGGTATATAGAGGACAATGGATCCTGTGGCACTACTTCATGCAAAGGCAGGGGCAGAGTGTAGAGGAGTACACCACTGAGTTCAAAAAGATGGCCATCATGTTAGGTATCTCTCCCAAGAACCCAAATGTACCCCTCAAGTATCTAGGGGGTTTACACAGTCATCTATGAAAGTAGGTGATGCTCTTCAATCCAAGGATAATGGACGAGGCGTGTGTATAGGCACAGTACCTAGAAAACATAGGCCAAAAGAAAGGGAAACCAAGTGGTTCAAAATAGAAAGAGCACCAAGAAGCTTCCAGGGAGGGGAAGAAGAAGTGGAAAGGGGGAAAAGATAAGAAGACAACAACCACTACACATCAGTGGAAAGATCCCAACAACCATTGCAATCATTGCAACATTGACGGACACACCGAGGAAGAGAAGGAGATGACTAGGAAGAGAAGGAGAAGGATATGACCAAGCTCTTCCACATTAAGATTCAGGTCAAGAAGACCAAGATAGATGCTTTTTTCGACTATAGTTCATAGGATAATCTCATAGAAATGGATATGGTCAGCAAGCTTGGATTGGAGGTTCACGATCATCCTAGCTCCTATCCATTGGGTTGGGTAAACAAGCATGCAGAGATAAAGGTAATGAAATTGTGTAAGATTAAATTTGCTATAAGTGTTGATTTTATTGATGAAGTGGAATGATATGTAGTTCCCCTTTATGTATGTGGAGTAGTGTTTGGAAGCCCTTACATGTATATGAGGGATGCAATCTTCATGAAGAGAGCCAACCAATATTGATTGATCAAGTATGGCAAGTCCTACATCATCAATTCTTATAAAGGTAAGTCAAAGATCTCACTAGTAAGTGCCAACCAAGCCAAGAAGTTGATTAGTTCTAGTAAGAAACATGTTTTGATTTTCTTAAGAGAAAACAAGTTTGATGAGGAGTCAATGAGAGTGAAGGCATCCCTGGAGGGGTGTACTAAAGAGAAAAAACATCAATTGGAGGAGTTGCTACAAGTATACATAGGATTTTTCTAGGAGCCTAAAGGGATACCACATAAGAGGGAAGTGGAGCACAAAATACAATTATTGTTGCACTCCCCATTGCAAAATATTGGGTTGTATACACAGTTCGTTATGGAAGAAAATTAAGTGAATAAGTAGTTGCATCAGTTGTTGGAGCAGAGTGTGGTTCGACCAAGTACCTCATCTTGTTGGTCACCAATCATAATTGTGCCCAAGAAGTATGGGACTTGGACAATGTATATCGATTACAGGGAATTGAACAAGATTACACTGAAGAATCGACACCCCCTACCAAGGATCAATCATATGTTGGACCAGCTACAACATGCCAAGTACTTCACTAAGATGGATTTGAAACCAGGATATCACCAAGTATGAGTCAAAGAAGAATATACATGGAAGACTACCTTCAAGACAAGGCAAGGTTTGTATCAATGGTTGGTCATGTCATTCGACTTATGCAATGCATCGACTACATTTATGAGACTAATGAATGATGTTTTATGCCATTATCTAGATTCATTTTTTATTATCTATTTGGATGATATATTGGTTTATAGTGCTTCCTGGGAGGAAGACATATCACATCTTATGCAGGTGTTAGACACTCTGAAAAAGCAACGACTACTGGCCAATCTCAAGAAATGCGAGTTTGCTCAACAATATTTGGTGTATTTTGGGTATGTGATTAGTGGAGGGGAGATCAAGATAGATTCCGCAAATATGGAGGCCATCATGAAATGGCCAATTTCTACAAATGTCACTAAAGTTAGGAGTTTTGGTGGGGCAGCACAATACTTGCAGAAGTTCACAGCTTCATTTTCAGCAGTAGTTGCACCACTCCATGCCATAACATCAAGTGTTAAGAGTTTCCAATGGGGGGAGAATCAGCAGAAGGCATTTGATGAGTTGAAAAGAAAGATCAGTCAAACACTAGTGTTCATGCTACCAAACTTGCAGAAGATCTTTGAAGTGGAGATAGATGGAAGTGGGTATGTTGTGGGAGCAGTTTTGATGCAAGGACGAAGGTCGATATGCTATCATTCTAAAGTATTTCATGGGGTGGTTCTCAACTACCCTACCTACGACAAGGAGCTCTATGCCTTGGTATAAGCTATCAAAAAGTGGAAGAACTATCTGATGGGAAAGGAGACCATCATCCACACATATCACCAACCACTATAGTATTTACAGGCCCATAGTAATCCACAACAAACTATGCATTACAAGTGGATGGGGTTTTTACAACAATTTCATCTAGTCATCAAGTATAAGAAGGGAAACACAAACAAGTTGGAAGACATGCTTTCACGGCCACCCACATTCGATATTACAGCTTTGGGAACTCTGATGCACATGGATCCTTTAACCCATGATGCATAAAATGAGGCATACACATAAGATGAGGACTTCAAGGAGGTGTTTCAATAGCTACAGGGCCAAATTCATATAGAAGAAGGAGACGGAAAGGATGAATATCATTTCCATAATGGTTTGCTCTAAAGTTAGACAAGCCCTATGTTCATAAATGTGAACGATTGCAACTTATTAGAGAGGCTCACAACTCCAAGGTTGCAGGACATTTTGGTGTTGGGAAGACAAGTTCCAACTTATAGAGGTATGTGTATTGGCCCAGAATACAAGATGTAGCACAATATATTAGAGGATGTATGTTTTTTTGTACCAGCAAGCCCAACAACAAGAAGCGAGGTATATACCATCCCTTTCCTATACCCACTTGACCTTTGGAAAGAATTTCCATGGATTTTGTGGGAGGTTTACCAACCACACAGAAGGGACATGACTATTTATTTGTGGTAGTTGACACGTTCAACAAAATGTGCATTCTCTTTCCTTGTAAAAAGACCATCAATAGACAGGGAAGAGAAAACAAGTTCTTTGAACAGGTCTGGGTGCACTTTTTGATACCAAGGAGCATCATCTCAGATAGGGATACCACATTTCTCAGTGCATTTTGGACTACATTGCGGGAGAAGATGGACACTAACTTGAAGAGGTCTACAACATTTCATCCACAGATAGAGGGGCAGACAAAATTTGTCAACATGACTTTGGTGCAACTTTTGAGGGGTTACTATTAGAAGCATATGAAGACCTTATAACAGAGTTGTCCACACTCTTATAACAGAGTTGTCCACACTTCTACTAGTAAGTCACCTTTTGAAACTTGCTTTCGATGTTTTCCACCTTCACCCTTAGATGTTGTATATGGACATCAAGGAGGAGTGAGGGAGGACCTCACATGAGATGCATTAAAAGTAGAAAAAAATGTTGAGAAGATAAGGCAGATCCATTTGCAAGTACAAGATACACTGAAGAAGTTATATGAAAAGTACAAGGCTAGACATGACCAACATATAATAGAGAGAACATTTAAAGTGGGAGGCATGGTATGGTTACAATTGAATAAAGAAAGGTTACAGGGCCCTGGTAAGAAGATAAAGGCTCTATGATATGGTCCTTTTGAGGTATTGGAAAAGCTAGGAGATAATGCCTACAGACATGACCTACCCCCATACATGCGCATTTACTCTCTAGTGAATGTGGAGAATCTCAAACTCTATGAGCCTTTCATGTTGGATCAGGAGGAGCAGTAGGTCCTACATTCCATAAAGGACTTAGCACTAGATGCTCAGGTAGAGTTAGCAGAGGACACAATTTTGCAGAAGTAGTCCAAAACTACAATACAAGGGCAACATGACCTTTGGTAGATTGGGTTGAAAGGACAACTTCTAGGCAAAGCAAAGTGGTAATCTAGGGAGAAGGTAGAGGAAAAAATTCCTCAACTCATTCAATAAATATTTTGTGGACCAAAATCCTCCCTAAATGGGGAGGTATGATCCAGATTGGATCATTATATTGTTTGTCATCTATCTTGATGCTTTCAGAGTGGAAAAAATTAGAGGAATCAACTTGCAGGGTCATTTTAGTGGAAGGTCCCTGTTTGGAAAATTGGGGTTTGGAACCTTCCGGAGCCATTTTGAGGCATTAAATGACATTTTTGCGGGTTTTGGTGTCCAAAACTAACGCCCACACCCTTAATGGTGTTCTACACTTGGAGAGCTTTCCAACAGTCAATATTGTGTTTCAATCGAAGTTCCCATGCAAAAGTTATGCCTCCTCCAAGTTGACATGTTGTGTTGACCACCATGGTATGAGAGGATGACACGTCAACCCCTGTTACTCACGCATATGGGGCTATCCACTTATGTTATTTAAAGAAGATTATAGAAGGTCCAAAACCCTATCACAACTAAGGGTTGAAGAAGTCAAAAACCTACCCCTAGATGGCTATCAGGATATGTTAAATACCAAGCCACTAAGAGGACAAGGGGTTCCATTCTTTTGCATTGTATCTTGTTCCACAGTGTTGATGTTTTGATAGATGCGGGAGGTATTAACCTCCATGGATAAACCTTTGACTAGAATAGAATATTCTGGAAGCAAGAGAAAACCTAAACAGATGTATGAAAACCCTGGAACACAAGTCAACTCAACAGAATAAGTAATATTGAAGTATTATATGCAGAAAAGGATAGGTCGGCCCTGCTTAAAGAGACACCTATTCACCTAGCTAGATTAGTATAAATAGAAGGCACTTTAGCTCATTTGGAAAAACACACACTCACTCAATTGGTGTGCATATCTTAGAAGTACAGTAGCAACAGAAGTAATGCACAAGTTTGGAAGAGGAGCAACAACAACTGCAGTGGTGCAACACACTCTTGTTCAACCTTTTTAGTACTCTTACTTATGCGCTACCTTGGATAAGGTGCGCTCTCTTGGTTTATCTGTTGGTTCTAGTGTGGCTTCCCAAAATCATTCTGTCCAACAAAGGTTAAGGTGCTCGGGGGTGGCTTTGTGCCTATGGTTGGGTGAGAATGGCCTAACATTGTTTATGGTGAAACGAGCACAATATTATAATGGTTTATGGGCCCACACCACCTTCGAAATAGTATAACAACTGGAAGGTAGATCCAGATCTCTCTGTCAAGCTCGTTATAGCACAATTCCAGTTGTAGCTAGGGATTTTGATCTTGCAACAACAACAAACCCTAACCTGATTGTTCGAGCACTTTAAGTGAATCATTTGGCACAATTCTTGAATATCCTAGTGCACTCTAACACAACGCATCTCTTGGTGCCCTCAACCATCAAAAATGTCAAAATTGAATTTTTGGGTCAAAGTCAATGTTTGACTAGTCAAAGTCAAAGTTTAACTAGTCAAAGTCAAGGTTTGACTGGTCAAAGTCAAAATAGTAGTCAAGGTCAAAGTCAAAGACAATCATGACTTCCTCCATAAAATCAGAGTGGCACAACAGAAGCATGGTCTCTTGGTAGAGAATGGAAGACAAGGATTGACATCATCCTTGCAAAGAACAAAGGGAAAAATTATGGAACCACAGACTGAAGAACAGGCATCAAAAGATGAAGAGTTTGATTTTTGGAGCTTCCAAGCACATGAACATGCAATAGTAGGAGAAACAATAAAAAAAAACTATTGTAGATCTGAATCTATGGAAAGAGAAGGGATCTTTGTCCAAGAAGCAATCGTAGATCCAGAAAGATCTTAGACCTAATACATTCAGAGGAACAACACACTCTCCAGGTTGGAAAGAAAACTTGTCTCATAAGAAAAGCAACTCAAGCGGAACAATAGCCAGACTCCAAGTTTGCATATCCAGTTTGATATTTTTATTGTTGCTGAAGTATTGCAATCCTTTAGGTTTTATTAATTTTGGGAACAAATGAATACTTAGTAGCATGTACTATTAATATACATGCTTATTGTACTTAATTGCAATATGAACTAACATCTCCTCTAGGAGATATTTCTTGTTCTTTTTCTTAGGAAGGACACCTTGGTAATGATATAATGAATTACCATGAAATTGATATGTTATTATATTGGAAATACTTTTTCTCGTGTTGTCCCTGTTTCGGGCAGGTTATCCTACGTATACCCGGAAGGTTACCACATAAAATCAAGACTTGAAAGGACTCATAGGGAGTCAAATTTTAGAGGGAGTAAGTGATCAGGAAGAAGAAAGGATTCGTGACACTTTGCAGGCTGCATAGGGGCATGCAATAGATGGAAACATGGTTTGAGTATTCTCTCAGTTAGAGGGAGTTGATGGCAGAATTCGAAAAGAAGGATCTTGTAGGCTTCGTACCGAGTTGTAGGACTTTGTGCCAAGTTGTAGGCTTCGTTTCGAGTTGTAGGCATTGTGCAGAATTGTAGGCTTCATGTTGAGTTGTAGGTTTCATGTTGAGTTGTAGGCCTTGTGCCGAGTTGTAGGCTTCATGCCGAGTTGTAGGCCTTGTGCTGAGTTGTAGGCTTCAGCCTTCATGTCGATTTGTAGGCTTTATGCCGAGCTATAGGCTACTCCAGTGAGATGGTCTGGTATCTCGAGTTGTTGCTACACCAGTGAGACAGTCTGGTATGCTAGTGTCGTAGTCGAAAACCTGTATGGTTATGATGGTGTTGCTCGTAATATGATCCAGGTGATCATGAGATAGCCCATGTAGCTTTGGTGATGTTATCGGTTTGCAAGACCATGTAGGTATTTCCCATGCCATGTGAGATGGATGGATAATTATGATAGTAATGATGATACTCACAACATGAGTGTAGCCACGGGTGAAATCGTCGTGCGGGTGTATCCCATGATGATGATGGTGACACACACTACGAGGTGTAGCTCTAGTATTCTCTAGCAGGTTGTGGCCCCTAGATGATGTTGACAGGTCCAAATGGGTGTAGCCATGTGTGACGTAATGATGTTACCAGTAGCATGGTCTACGTAACCATGACGAGAGGATCATGGCATAGCAAGTAAGGCTATGAAGACCAGAAGGGAACATCATGGCTAAATACCTCCCTAGCTAAGAGGGAGTGTTCATGTTTTGGTAGTTGTGTGAGATATTAACCTACATGGATAAACCTTTGACTAGAATAGAATATTCCAGAAGAAAGAGAAAACCTAAACAGATGTGTGAAAACCCTGGAAGATAAGTTGGCTCAACAGAATAAGTAATATTGAAGTATTATATGCAAAAAAGGACAGGTCGACCCTGCTTGAAGAGACACATGTTCACCTGGCCAAATTAGTATAAATAGAAGTCACTTTATCTCATTTGGAAAAACACACACTCACTTAGTTGGTGCACATATCTTATAAGTGTAGTAGTAGCAGAAGTAGTGTGCAAGTCTCGAAGAGGAGCAACAACAACTGCAGTGGTGCAACACACTCTTGTTCATCCTTTTTGGTTCTCTTACTTGTGCGCTACCTTGGAGAAGGTGCGTTCTCTTGGTTATATGTTGGTTCTATTGTGGCTTCCCATAATCATTCTATCCAACAAAGTATAAGGTGCTCGGGGGTGGCTTTGTGCCTATGGTTGGGTGACAACGGTGTAGCATTGTCTATGGTGAAACGAGCACAATATTCTAACACATAGTTGAGAAAAACATCTGAGAGTGGTATTATGTGAGCATAACAAAGGAGGAGAGATTATGTAACATCCATGCATGCCACATATCAACGGAAACTCCATAGAGAGTGCATCTTTCTTTATACTTGCATAATTAATATACCGAAGAAAAGAGAGCAGAGGAGCCTCACCTTCTAGCTGAGTTTTCTCCCGTATTGGGTTTCCCAAGTCATATCTTGTGTTTATTTGTAAATGGTATGATTGTATTTTACTATTCTCTGTTTTCCACATTTTATCTATTTCATGCATAAGCAGAAAACCAGTACCTAAATATTATGGAGATTTAGAGGAAAAATAACCTTGATAGTAAAGATTTTAGTATTTTATTAGATATGTTGTGATGAACTTTTCTAGTGGAATATCCTTGACAATTTATAGATCATTCTATGTAATTCATTATAACTTTTCCCCAAAAGTCTAGAAGGAGAGGTTGATGGTTATTAATGAGGGTGGTTAAGGAGACTTGGATGATGGGTGTATGGAAAATTGATAAATATAGAGGAGGAAGTTGTGTTGAGGGGGGAGGAGAAAGGAGGTTGAGAGCTTGGAGCTTGTCGAGAGATTGGATAATTCTTGGAAGAAATGTTTTCTTATGACAATTTTCTTGGAGCATATTGTGCTTTGATGTTCTTGGAGTCACGGACATAGAGGGCCAAGAAACCAAAGGGTTTCTTGGAATTAGAGTTGGATAGACTCCTAGTTGGTTAGGAGGATAATTTTGTTCCACTCTAGACAAGTGGTGAAAGAAGGCTCTAGAGACATCTTTCTACTACTTGCTTGACTACCCTAAGATTGATCAAATTCAATCAAAGTGGAAGTGTTTTTCTTAACATTTTGTTATGTTTCTATTTAAATATTGAAGCAAAAGTATGATGTCACTAATTTCCTACTTAAAATCATCATTTAAAAGAAAAACGATTCTTTAAATTCAAAAGATCTATCAAATGACAAATGTAAAAAAAGTTATAATATGACAAATGTAAAAAGTTATAGTTATGTTGTATGTTATTCTATTTAAAGAGAAACAAATTGTGTTTACAACAAATCTATTAATGCATATGTATTTAAGTGAGAAAATATAATTTCATAGCATCTCGTGGAAGTCGTGCTATAACCCATGTTGTTGATGTTGCTCGAGGAATTGCTTAGAGGCCTATAAATGCAAAGTAGAAATAGTTATCACTAGCGTAAGGAGTGGCTCAACAAGAAAATCGGAGGAACCAAATCTTGGAGAGGTGGAGTAGATAAGGTGAAAGAATGTGAGCGAGTAGATAGGTCAAAATAGCACTAAAACCATCCCATGGCATGTCCACCATTGGATAAGATTGGACAATAGAATGATACATAGGAAAAAGTGCCCAAAACATCATTTAATGCATATAAAGCGCATATAAGGAAGGTCGACATGACATATAATGGAGGCACCAATGTGGAGGGGAGCAGTCCCAAGGAAATTACTCACAATGATGGTGTATCCAAGTTTGAAACCAACACAATGTTGGCGCAGGGTTTCCCAGCTTCCAAATAGTTCTATACCACATGCACCACAAAAAACTAAATTCCAAAACATATAATAGATGCCACCTAGTTATACTACCAACAAATGACGTGTGGGATAACAACATAATATGCATGTGTTGCAATCTTGTTTCATATGTTGTGACACACCATGGTGGTATGCAATGTCTGTTCAAACCCAACTTAATACTTTGCAAATAACTTGGAGCAAGATTTGCACTTTAAGTAACATGTGGTAGAAGGTTGATGGCCTCAAACTTTTTGGTTGGATTTTATTTTTCTCAAGCACCGTTCATAATGAAGCTAAAGAAAACGAAAAATATGAACCATGTCCAAAATAATGCCATAGGTGCCTATATCCATCATACTGAAGCACTTACATCAATTATATCGTGGCAAAGAATGTTATGCAAGTGAAACAGAATACGGTTCCATGTATAAATAACCATAAAATGTGCATAACGACCATCAAATAAACACATATGAACCTATAACCATTTATAAACAAAAGGAAAACATCAAAGTGTTTTTCAAGTATACTTCATCATCAAATCCATTAACCACCTTATGACTACATAAAATGTGCATAACGACCATCAAATAAACACATATGAACCTATAACCATTTATAAACAAAAGGAAAACACCAAAGTGTTTTTTAAGTATACTTCATCATCAAATCCATTAACCACCTTATGACTACATAAAATGTGCATAACGACTATCAAATAAACACATATGAACCTATAACCATTTATAAACAAAAGGAAAACACCAAAGTGTTTTTTAAGTATACTTCATCATCAAATCCATTAACCACCTTATGACTACCCACATGCTCAGGAATGGAACCCCTTCACTCATATGTCAATTTCTTTTTGTATTTTCCTTTTTTTTTGTATTTTCTTTAGCTTCACCAAATAAAAACTGAAAAGTCCATGCTAAACTCAACAACAAACCATGATCGAAAAACAAATTTAAAATGTAGTGTTACCTGAGTTGTGTAAGAGAAATTGCAGACACCACCTTTCTCCTTTGTAACCCTTCAACAATTCTTCTAGTTGAAGACCCACACAACCAATTATGCATAGGGGAGAGACTGGTGAACTTGAAATATAGAGAAACATAGTTATCAATCATCACAAAGGGTGGATCAAGCCAATTAATAAAGAAATGATAGTTCATGCTAGCAAACTGGGGGAATGAAAATGAAAAAACGTGAGCAAGAGGTAGGTCAAAACCGCATAATCCTTTCAAACTAAACAACAATTGTTGGATTGAAATGAACAGTGGATTAGTGCATTGGATCGAGTGATAATAAAACATGTTAAATGCATATGTAAAGGCTAAATATGAGTGGCCTACATGGAAATCAAAGGACAAGACAATATGAAGTAGATGGATCTTGAGGTGGGGACAAGGCAATCATAGAAAATTTGCATTGCAAATCCTAGGCATCATCGATGCAAGGTGAATCAATCCACACACCCCAATATACCACATGCACTATGCAACCAATGGTCAAAACATATATCAAGTGTCACCCACCATAATACTACCAACAAGCCAAAGGATGAACCATGGACTATATCGTATACATAACATAAAATTTCATATGTGCTATCAACTTTGCCATGGTGATATGTCAATTGAACTTATTGTGTGTGTGTGTCCACGTGTAGCCATTTGATCCCTTTTACTAACTACATACATAATGGGAAACAATTTAGAAGGTACGATAACGATATGCCTTGTTACCACCCAGATTGTACTTAATGATAGAATCCCTAATCCACAAGGTACAACTAAAGGGGTAATTGTTAGGATGATCACCATTGTCACCTCAATAACCTATCCTCTTCAATTTAGGTTGGCTCTCCTTTGTCTCAAGTGAGGCATCCCTAGTAGGATTTCCAAGGACAAATAGTGAGGCACATGGTGAAGTTGAGAGTAACCTTAGTAAAACATAGTTTTGGGTTTTTTAGGGTTTTAAAATAGGTGATGGGAGGAAGTAGAGATTAGTGCCAAATCCAACAAGGGAAATGGAGTTAAGGTGAATAAAAGAGAATTATGGAGATAATAAGAAACCCTCTTAATAATTGGTCTACTTCATTCAAGGAGTAGGGATATGAGATTAGAACCAAAGAGGAAGACTAATCCCTCACCCAATCAAGATTAACAAGGGAGATCGAGGCCCAACATTAAGGGATTATCAAGGGAGAAACCTTCACCAACAAGATCAAATATGGCTTGATAAACCTACTAAATAATACTTTCTAGGGTTCCAATATGGATAGACAAATCAAGGCACCAAATAATCACCAAACCAACAAAGGAAGAAGGAAGGAATTACCCTAGAACAACCTCCTTCCAAGTGGTATATTTTACCCTTCAAATGGATTGATCTAGTTAGTTTGTAGAAGACTTGAGCATTTCACCATTAACACTTATGCACAAAATAAGAGCCAAGATAGAGAAGCTTCAAGAATTGACAACAATCATCCATAAAGAAAGAAACCTTTGCACAACCATTTGCTCCAAGAAAGATATGTCAATTAAGCTCCGAGGAATGGAAGCTCCAAAAATTCAATCACAAGTGATAATGAGGAAGGGAATCTCTTTATATAGAGTGTTTCTCAACTTCCTTTACAATAGAATAATAATATCTCATATGAGATCCTTATATCTAGCCTAGGGAGGGAAAAAATAAGATTCTCCTCCAACTATCTAGTCAAAAATACAATAATAACGAGGTGGTCAAGCCACATGTACAATGATCCAAGTGAAATAACCCTAAGAAAGAGGGATAAAAGTGAGTCGAAGGTGCAATATCTAGCCTCCAAAGGGGGTAATCCTCCTCAAAGCATGCAAGTAAACCCTCCCAAGTCTCCTCTAAGGTGGACGTATGGGCATCCAAGGTGAAATGTCCCTACAAATCATGAGTAAGATACTTCAAAAAGGGGGTGGCCCCTCCAAATTAGCTCCAAAGACCATGTGTGAGGCTTGCAAGGTGTAAAAATCTTCCTCAAATGTGTAATGCAAGGCTCGGAGGGCCCCTCCAATGTGGGCGCATGGCTCTCCAAGGTGAAAAAGGCTCAACAAGTAATGAATATAACCCTCAAAAGTGGGTGTCTCCTCAAAAACAACTCCAACAAGCAATGTGTGATGTCTCCAAGGTGGAATCCTTGTTGGGTGCCAGTTTTGACCCTTTCACCAAGCCCATTCATCTCCATTTTGATCTTAAAAACTTCTATTTTTTCCCACTTTCATCTAACTAATGGAATAATGAGCATCAACAAGATAGTAAGTTGCCTTTTTGTAAGAAACTCTTAGTTTTGCTTGTAAATAGTATTAAGAGATATTTTTGCAACAAGTTGCCTACAATTCAGGTATTACATGAATTAACCCTGTTATATGAGTTATTACAGGAATCGAAGCTTAGCATACTTCCACTTATTCAAATGGAGGATTTCCACTTGGAGGCACTTCATTGATATCATGAGATGGTCATTTACCTAATTTTCCATTTGAATAACATTTGGCACCTAGTGGTCAATGTGTGGTCAAACTCAACAGACAGTTACACGAAATTCGCAGAATCAACTGCAAATCTACAAGTTTGTTCACAAAATCAGGAACTCAACGCCCAAGAGAAAGGAATAATATTTAACCAATCAAAAGATCAAGGATACAATCAAAGGGACTGAGTAATTCCTATTCTACATGCTAAATATGAGATTTGAACTATAGTTCCCGCAACTAGTTAGAAACATAGTGTAATATTCAGTTTTCGGGCAATGATATTCATATGTGATTTCTGGAGTGATGAAGACAAATCCGAATATTCCACAGCATGGGTTTTGTGCAAAATGAGCTCAATTAGGTGTCTTATTAGTAGATTCCCCAAAAAAGTGCATGAAGTGGGTTGTACAAGAGTTTCCTCAAAGCGGATCCTCCCAGATTTCCCGTTGCGATTGTTTCTAGTCAAATGTATGCCAAGCGACCAACCAAAGATGGGATTCGAAGATGAAGGGGTTTTGAATTGATTTTATCACCTAAAAAATCAAGGAACAACAAAGGAAAATCATGGATCTCCTATCCTTCATGCTCAATATGAGATCTGACCCCAATTTCTACACATATTTAGAAACATAATGTTATTACGAGCATATTCGGTTTTGTTATGTAAATCTATAAAAACAGAAGTCAGAGAATGTAAATGGTGGTAGAGTATATGGATATTACTCTAAAGAATCATTTATGTAACCTGTAATATTTTGCAACTGCTAAATACAAAGAGCTTTATGATCCATTCATGGTGTTATAGTGTTTTTAGTCTTTTGAGTTTTATTAAACAACATATTCCAGGAGCCCCCCTGGTATGTGTTGTATTGTCATAGTTGTTTTAGAGTCACTGTAATGTACCCAACACCCAAGTTGAGTCCCATCACTATGGAAAACAACTTAGCATGCTAAATAAAAATTTTAAAAACGACCCCATACATATAAAATAACCCAAGGGGCAGCAGACCCATAATAACATGCATCTAACAACAAATATTAAGACATGAATACAACTATTCAATTAACCAATGAAGACACACAATATTCAAACATTCATTTACATAGTGCAATATTCATAATAAAAACAACGAAACACTTATCAGTTAATAAAGTAACCAACTGCCTGCATACGAAGGATGAACCTCCCAGCCATAGGTGTTGTTGTTCATTTTCTCTCAACAACAGGCCACCCCCGAGTTGAGGCTATGAGTCCACAAGGAGATATGACCCTCTAGTTGTCCACTCTCCACACTCAGCAACCCAAAACCCAAGTTTTACTCCTACAACAGTTCCAATCCACCAACTCTCTCTTCCCCACAACCTACACAACCCAAGGAATGTACCCCCTTCACTGCTCATAGTCCCTCGGGATGTACCATTCATTTATCAGGGCTTCCAATGCACTTGGTTGGCCAGGAATATCTTGGATGGGGACTTTAGGAACTTAGTTTCTTTAGGAGTGACCACAACAACCTTCACAAGGTTCTTGAACCATTTCCTCAATAGGAAAAATGCACTACAAGCTTGTTGCTTGTTTTACAGGCACATAGGCCTCATTTCCAACATAATACACAACCAAACAATGGTTTCCCTTAAGCCTATCATGGTTGGTACTCTTCCGAACACTCAACTCTTCCTTTGTTGCCCAAAATCTGCATGCAAAAACTGTCTCTCCTAACCATACAAATTTCCTTTTCCCCCAAGTCAGTTGATTGCTCACTTTGCCCAATGTTGATTGTACTTCAGCCCCATGCTACCCAATAAATATGAGATATGACTCCTCACAACCACCCTCTTACATGAAATAAATGATTTTCTTTGGGAACACTCAACAACAAAATATAAGGTTTACAAAACATAATAATTCAATAATGTGGGTAGGATTAATACCCATGAATAAAATCCCCCTTGGACCCCTCTCTCTTGTGGAATCATAGCCCCCCATCATTTTCATCCCTCTCGTATCGCAATCAACGATCATTACTTTTATTAATCATTTCAATGTTCATAATATAACATTAGGCCCTTGGCTATATCAATCAATATGGGCTCTTTTCCCTAATCATATCGGCTCACCAACCTAATCCACATTTATACAATTACATTACAATTTGTGGAGATTAAAACCAGGGATGTTACAATTACTTTTTATTAATTGCCTTCATTTATTGTAGCTTCATATCTGTTGTCAAGATTTCCTATAGATTGAGAATTTTCCTATACATAGTTTACAAGCAACGTTACTTTGATTATGGTGATTAATGATTGTTTCAGATATTGATGTTAAAGAAAATCAGATCCTTGAATGATCTTTCATCTATTGTGCCATATCAACAATCATCACATAAATATACTCAAGGTTTAAACTAAGTATGTAATTCCTTTCTCTACTTTTCTCATTGACACATTTCTCCATTGCATTGAACATATTAGTTTATTTGCAGTTAGCCTTTTCACTCATATTCAAAAGTATCCCTCTCTGATCTCATAGTTTATTTGACTGAAACATAGTGCATTTGCAAGTGAGCACACATAACATTTACTTGTAATATGAGTCCCTACCAACTGACAGTCAAATCCAAGTGATTTTGATCAAAGGAATTACGTTTTGTTTGTGAGTTTGGCACTTTATTGTTTAGAATTCTTTACACATAATTCTTTGGTGATTCCAAGATTAATTATGCACATACTGTTCCCGTGCCTCGTAAGTTTACCTACCTAGATTGACAAGAAAATGTTGAGGAATCTAGACCACTAGATCAACCCAACAATCCTAATCCTCAAATCAAGTAAATTGCCTCCTCAATTCACGAGGAGTCCTTGGAAGCCCACATGTGCCAAATAAGATCCCAAATGCAACCTCCAAGGTGGATGTCCCCTTGAGTTATGTGACACATGCCTCTAAATGAGTGAATAAGGTGAGAACTCAAAAATTTAGGACATGGCATGGCACGAGAAGTCCTATTACATGAAAAATAGCTCCAAACTATTTTGAATATGCCTTGGGAACTGTGAACTTCCTTGGAAAATGTGAAGATACCTAAAAATTAAGATGAAACCAAATACCTAAGACGTACCATACCACATCATATGATCTACCAACATCAAATTGTCCCAGGCTCATAAAAATCAGAAGGGACAGTGAAGAAATTCACTAACAATACCTCTATGCCCTATGCCAAAATAGAGGTAACATGCCCATACATGTTGGTACCTTTTTTGCAAAAGAATCAAGGTTTGAATGTATTAGACTTACCTCTTTCCAAACATAGAGACTCTATATTCGAGGGAATCTCTAGTGAAATCAAATACATGAGAATCTAAGGTAACGAGATCAAGTCAAGGGAATCTCTAGTGAAATCGAATACATGAGAATCTAAGGTAACAAGATCAAGTCAAAGTAGTTACATAAAATGCCTACAATTTAAACTTATAAGAGGTGAACATAGTATTTACCCTCCTTACAATACAAATAAGTTGTTTTTAATAGGGAGGCCCTTATTTACAGAATATAGGGGATGCTACTTCAAATGTAGTGACGATTTCACCAATGACATCTGAACCAAGATGTTGGCTATGAATTTTATACATGTTCACAATAGTTTACATGTCTTTGGGCCTCTACGAACCTTTATGTACATTGCTAGGATCTCTCATTTGCCATAAATTTCCACATGGATGATATCATTTAAGCACAAGATGTAGAATAGTCAAATAAATAATGGTTGCAACTACAAAGTATAATATGGTTTAGTTTGTACAGATTTAAATCATAGTGTGATATATTTACCTAGACATATGATGCCTAGATCTGTAATTACTTCCAAAATATAACTTGTTGCCGAGGGTATGGAAGTTTTAGCGTTGGCTAATTCATTGCTCAAGAATCCGTTGAATTCTAAAACACTCCATGACATCGTTTGTTGTTTGGAAACTGAAAGTCAATGTTATCTCCTATAAAATTAGTCGACCATCAACCATTTGAATGGAAATGGGAAGAAATGCAATCAATTTAATCATGTCCTAATGATAAGGTTCAAAATGCTTAGTGTCTAAAAAAATGTTGCAAATTTCCCAACAAATCCTTGAAATAAAGGCCTGATCAAACAAATCTAAATGTAATCTCGTATTATGTCATATGCAAATCACATGAGGTTTTTAGTTACTACTATTCTAAGTGCACATAGAGAAGCCAATCCATGTGCTCTACAACAAGGGAATGGGTGGAGCGAAACCCATAACACTTTGTATGCCTAATGTTGGATTAAATCTATTTAATATAGTCATTCCATTCACTGCAATAATACACCCATCTAAACCCAGGGTAGATATACATAAGGAGGAGTTCGAATAAATAGACCTTTTTATTCGGCAACCTCAAGATACATATTAAATCTACATTTAAGTGATACTCAACATTGTCATTTGAGATTCATTGAAGATAAAAACTTTTAAAAAAATTTCCATGGAAATATTTAGGTGATACTCAACATTGTCATGTGAGATTCATTGAAGATAAAAACTTGTAAAAAAATTTCCATGGAAATATTTAGTTAAATAGAAGTCTCACCATTTTCTATAAAAATTGCATTTTCAATTTAGAAAATGGGATGTTGTTATGATATTAAACCAAGGTATACAAGAGACTTGCAATGAAGTTAATTATGCATTGATGCAGGGAACAACATCCCATCTTAAACTGCAAGGATCTCCATCTTTCCATATCAAAGGTGTATTTCCCAAGTGCCTTTGCATTAGCAACATCACCTCCACCTTTCCATATCAAAGGTGTATTTCCCAAGTGCCTTTTCATTAGCAACATCACCTCCACCTTTCCACATCAAAGGTGTATTTCCCAAGTGTCTTTGCATTAGCAACATCACCTCCACCTTTCCATATCAAAGGTGTATTTCCGAAGTGCCTTTGCAACAACATCACGTGCATTACATCACCATCCATTTTATATCAACATTAAAGTCACAAATACAAATATATTTATGTCAAGCTAATGATCAATATTGATAGAACTCACCATCTTAGCTCTATGTGAGCCCCATAATAGTCCTAAAAGACATTGAAAGTGAAACCATGGGCATAAGGAGTGAAGACATATTATAGCCATGAGACATCACTGCCTTTAAAGTAGTAAAATTGACACACAAAACATGCAATGTATTCAATATCTTCATTTTACATGGTCAATGTTTAACACAATGAAACTGATACAAAAAAGCATAAAACATATTCCATATCTTAGTGTTACAAGCTCCCTCATTGTTATCCTAATGTTCCACGTGGATATTGGTGGCCACCCCACCAATTCCATCGACTCGTAATGGTTCCACATCATGGCAATTATACTATAGTTTTTCAAGTCCCAAACTTCCGATGCATCTTTTGGACATTTCCCTTGCATTTTTTATAGTTGTCATAGGCTCTACCAAACATATAAAGTATGGATTGAGCTTTGTAATGGTCCAATAAACGCCCGAAACAGAGTTTGTATACAAAAGTTATGGCCCCAAGAAGTTGATGTATCAACTAGCTTCCTTGAGACCCAAATTCCTTTTAGCCACATCATTTCCGAGGGTTAGGGTTTTGGATCTTTAGCATTGTTGTATCTTAGGGCATCTTACTTTATGTTAAAAGCAAGTTTGACCTCTTGTAATGTCTTCTTGTGAATGAATGTAACTGACATATCTCTCTTCGAAGATAAGCTACCATCATTCTAGCTAGTTTGTATTACTTCGCATCTTACAACCTTTTTCTGATGCATTCATTAATAGAATTTGGGTTTCACTATATGACTATGCTCTCTGCAAATATCTATGTGTGTCAGTTTATATTTATACCTTCATTTCATTTTCTACTTAGTCTAAATTAGCTAAACTCTTCAAAATCCCTAAACTCTTCAACATAATCTTGAGAAAGTATGAAATATCTTGAATTTACTTTCAGTAGCCTTCCTTTGCCTTATCATCATCCACAAACATTTGAAAGTGTTACACATCCACAAACCTCTTAAAGTGTCACAAGAAGGAAGAAAATCCTTAACTTTTTCTTTCACATAAACTGGGGAATTTTTCATTAAAATGGTGTGGTCAAGACCACTAAGACAATATACAAAAATTTAAAGGTCTTGAGGACCGCCAAAACTCCGGACTTGTTCAACAATTAAAAAAATTATGTCTAAGTTTTTGAGGAGTATCCAAAAAATTATGCTACTTTTAATCTGGAAGGTATACTGCCGATAGAAAATATTGTTGATACATAATGATAGACAAAACATTTCAACAACAACTAGAAAACAAATCAACTACCAAGTTCTTGCTTGACGTCTTGAAATTCCTTTTGTCCCCATTCTGCTTTAACTGGTTCATTGAGGTCAGGGATCGAGCCAATTGAGGCTTCTAAGACAATTCTTGTCACATTTCCAATGTTGGCCGAGATGGAAGACTACTGTTGATTTTACTCACACTGCTCGAGTCGATATTGGAGGTCTTTAATTTGGCTTCACTGAGCATAAACTTCACCATGTAGCTTCCCGATGAGATGTCGATGCTGAGACAAGGTTTCTAACTTAAAGAAGACATGGATCTGATGGCCCCAAACTTAATTTTGAGCCTCTGGCATTCTACGCACTCAAAATCAGGATCCCTCTGAGATTGCCAAACTTTTTCCTCCTTAGTGTCCATGCTTCTTTGAAAGGACCAGTCTGAGCAAAGTCGAATGATTAGGGGGGAATTGCTTCTAGACATCGAGGATGAAGTTATGGATGCGATGATAAGAGTTGGGGTTGCGTTGAGATGAAGGGAAACAAAGAGGTGGACAAGACACCAGACTAAGATGAAAAGCTCGCCTAGAAGGAGAAAGGATCTCAAATCAGAAAGAAGAGAGGCATGGGGGAGCCAAACAAACCTCCAAGCGAAAGAGACGTTGACCAAAACCAGGAGGCATCAAGGTTTAATGAGTTTTATGTGGTGCCACTTCCCATAATCCACCATAATGTCGATGCGAACCCTATGATGATTCAAAAACGCAGGGAAAAGACAGAGGAATTGAACCCAGGAAGACAATACCTTAATTGGTTGGGGACCCTCATGCCAAGCACATTCAAAAGGTGGCGAAGAGCAAGATATGGCGCCTGTTGAGATCACCATCGTCATCCCTCTCGTTCCAAATGAATCCACCTTCACTGCATCTGAACCCACATCCTTGAGGCACACGAGCACACCGTTGTGAGGAGTACCTCCTCCCTTCTTCATGATGGAGGGACTGTACTTCCCATAATTTGCTCTATCTCTCACCTGCAGTAGAAGAACATGCCCTCGTGCCCCAACGTATACGCTGGAGGGCATGTGACGCAGTGGCTTGCCACGCGTCGCCCCCCATATCCCGTGGGCCCCGAACTTTGGAGAGGGGTGTAACCTCATGGCAAAGGGGCCGAGTAGTCACTTCCATTGACCCCCAAGTGACCTGGGGCCTTGCCAATGGCCTTATTGGCAAATTTATCCGCTTCTATGTTATTGGCTCCGAGGATGTGGAAATAATTGATGCGCATGGGACCTGTGAGGAGGCAGATGCGAACAATTAGATTCCTTAAGCTCGAGTTAAGAGGAGAGGAGTCGAATTTCATCGTCCTTATTATTGTCTTTAAGTCACCCACTACATTCAGATTTTATGTGTGCTTTTGTTTTTCCAAGTGCATCCCTTAGAGGAGGGTGCATGCCTCTGCTTGAATGTTTGTTTCCATCCCCAAATTCGAGAAGTAATCCAAAAGTCTATGTCCTCCGAGCTCGAAAAAAACCCCTGCACTTGCCTCCCTTGAAAATCCTTAACTTCTTGACCTCTATGATACTTGTTAATATTATTGAGGTTGGTGGTGGAAGTATGCAACAATAATTAATATATTATTGATAAATGGTTTGAAAATTTAACGCTTTTAAATTTTGTAATGTTTATTTTACTTCCCAAATGAAGTGTGTGTGTGGTGTTTTTTTAATTACCATTTTAAAATGGGTTTGAACTTTAAAAAAATAGCTTAGATGAGCTCAATTTTAATCTTTAATTAGGATTTAATCAAAATAAAGAATACACATACATCAACTCTTTCAAAATATTTTGATGATAAATAGTTCACAATTATTCAAAATGGTTGTGTGAAAATATATACAAAATCATAATCGATTAAAACTAATATTAAAAAAACATAACATAACAATGTTATTTCCCTACACAAATTATGAACCGTGGTGAAAGTCCCCAACTTGTTGGAGTTCTTTTGCTTAAATGCGTTGGACAATTCATTATATTGTGGGGGGCATAGGTGGCCAAACTTATTGATGTTGCAATCTTCCAAAAGAGTGGTTTTGTTGTGTAAATGTGGTAAAGTTTTCCTCCTTTTGGGTCATTGATGTCATTACAAAACCTTGTGAAATAGTGGGCATTGATAGTCATTAGAAAACCATGTGAAATTGTGGGCATTGATAACCATAAAAAAAAAACTATTTAACCATGTGAAATGATGGGTTTGAGAAGTGTCATTATTAGTCCCTGCCAAGGCCAGGGACTAATAGCCATGAGTTCATGGTTGACTAGCTATTAATTTAGGGTTGATTTTAGATTTTTCTTTTATATCAAATGTGTAACATAGGAAATCAAAATATGTATTTTTTTTAATAATACAAAAAAATATTTTTCTAACATTTGATTGGCTAATATCTTTCAAGTGTTATTGCAGGCTTCAC
>ML778078.1:485932-505094 GCA_009831015.1 Picea engelmannii | reverse complement strand
GAGATTAGAATATTCCGGAAGGAAGCAAAGAAGTGAAGGAAACCCTAGACAAGTTGTCGGCTGCAGAAATATATTTAATATGAATTTATTAGTACCCAGGAGGAGAAGTCGGCCCTAGTAAAACTGCCCAGACTACTATAAATACAGGGCGCTAGTTCTCATTATCATCATCTCAGCAGTTGCAAAGAGAATTGGATCTGCGCAAGTGCAGTAGCAACTTGTGCGCAAGTTTCTGGGAAGGTGTGCGCTAGCCTCTGGGTGGGATTATCTGATCAGCTTGGTTTCTATTCTTGCTTGATGCATTAGCCTCTCTTGGCTATTGGATTGCTACCAGGATTCTCTTCTCTATCAAGGTAAAGGTGCTTGGAGGGTGGCTTCGACCTATGGTTGGGTGACGAGGGTATCGTCAATGGTAAAATGAGCACAATCTTCTATATTCTAACAATCTTTACACTTTTAAAAATTACTATCAATAATATATGCACATGAAGATACATGTCATAAAAATAATGGATGATTTTTATAATCACAATGTATAGATTTATGTTTCAAGATGTATGACAGTTGCTTCAAAACTTTTGTAAACCAAATGTCAAAATTTCATATTGTATGAGTTATGAAGAGAGCAATACATCATTTACACAATAGAAATTGAGCAAGGTGTATTTGACCATAGTTATAACTGGTCAACAATGTATAATTAGGGTTAAAATTTCCAATGAAACTTGGTTTTTGATAAAACTAGAAAGGTAGGTGTTTTTTATAAGTGGGACTCCCGAAATGTTGGTTTGTCTAAATCCTTGTTAAGTTATAAATTATTGATATATAGTTCTGAGCTATAGCGTAATTAATGGGTTTGATCCTAAACCTATTAAATTATTGATATATACTCATAAATTGTAATGCAATTAGTTGGTTTTATCCCAAACTTGACCTAGATCACTTTAACCAGTTACCAATTCCCATAATTACAAAAAAATACAATAAAAAAAATGAAAGAAAATGGTTTGACTAGTTGAGTTGAGTTGACTTGTTGAAGTAGTTTTCAAACCAAGACAACCCAAAGGTTAAATATATACATGTCTAACTTTAGAACGGATATACATCCAAAATCAAAGCGGGTGCGATATAGCCGTTGCAAAGATACCGCTTAATCTGCTCCAACGCTGAACCAGTCATCGCTTTTTAAGCCAGTTGTCCAACTTAAATACTACCGTCAGATCGACAAAACATGATAGTAGGATAAGGCGAGGTTTCGACTGGGAAAGCTGTCATGTTCTCTCATGGCGGACGCCAATGATTCGTTGAATTCAGTTTATAATATATACCTCCCCTATTCCCCCTCGCACACGCACGCAGGAATGATGTGATGTGGGACACCCCACCTCAACCCCTGCCAGCCAGGTCATTGCCACTGGCAAAATGCTGGATTTGCCAATATACCCACTTTCTTAATCTCACCCAAACCCTACTCACTTCAACCCACCACTAGGACCCAAATCCCATTCCTGTTCTGAATCCCATACTGATCCCTCTCTGGGTTTTGCTTTATATGCAGAGTGGTTTTGAATACCATATTCCTGCCTTTTTCTAAGTTGCCTCAGCCAGGGCACTGTAAGCTGTTTGAATAATTCACAGGTTTTTTTGTTCATTCTATTACTTGCACGGAGTTCTGATCAGTGGGCGTCCAAGATGAACGATCTGTTGACGGTAATTTTTAGCTCAATTTCTTAAATATTCAGATCCCAGGTGTTTGTAGGGTATTTTCCTTGGGATCCATGTTGTTTAGATGTATTTCTACACATAAAATTACAATAGCCATCTCTAAATCTTCGAGTAGATTGCAGGGAAAAACCAACACTATTTTATTCTGTCAAACCTCAACAGAATTGCTTGACAGAAGAGTCCAGTAGTTAAATCAGATAGAAATTATCATAATTCAGTGAGTAGTAGTAGGAAGTGGCGCTTTGAATGGATTTTTGATTCATTCTTTCCCTAGCAAAGTAACTCAACCGAGTCCTGATTCTTGATGCAAAAGATTTTCAATACCTGTGCTTGTGGTGTTTGACTAAAATAAGAATATCATTTTTAGACAGGCTGTTTTGCCATGATAAGATTCAGTAATTGTGTGATACATTTGATCAATTTCAGTCTTTTGAATAATGTCCAAGGTGTGCACAGAAACTTACCTGTCTCTGTGCTGTTGCAAGTCATAGGAAATTTGGAACAACCCATAGAAGTTTTTATTAAAGAAGTTCAAAAATTCTAAGATTTGGACTTTTTTCCGGCAATCTAGCTGGAATCCGGCTAAAGAAAAATTGCTGGAATTGCAAATTTTTGTTGTTAGATTTGCATTTCAATTGTAAAAATGGATTCAGTGCCTTTGAAAACCAGTATTGCACCCGGATTATACAATCTCAACAAATAAAATCTGTGATTCTAACAATTTGGGCAAAAATGGTTGGAGAGAGATAACCGGAAAAGGTCCAAATTGTAACATGTTTAGAATACGCTGTGTTTTTATTGTTTCGAACTTTCAAGTGGCAAGGTAATTGACCTTTCACACTTCGTTGGCCAAGCATATTATTTAGGAGATCCTTTCTTAATATGTTCATGTTTTGGTGGCCAATCATATTATTTAGGAGATCCTTTCTTAATATATGTATGATGGATTCGCTATGAATACGTTTACATAGCAGCCATTCTTTTAACCGAATGCGTTTTTCAATATCTTATGCTATAATTTCTCTTTTGTGATTTCACTAATCCATTTGAAATTACATTGCTCCTGACTGTGCACAGTAGAAGATTTATTTATAATCCTAAATGAAGGTCTTTATCAATATATACTGTCCTTGTTCTCGCTCTGGGATCTTGTTAGTTCCTTTGATGTAAATTACCTACACCTATGGTGTAAATCATCTACATGTCATGTTCAGAAGTCCTCGGTTTACCGTACAACCTAGTTGTTCGTGTGTAGTCTACTTTGTTGGCTCACAGGAAGAAAAAATGCAGTTTTGTTGGTCATACAACTTTGCAAGACTACATAATGTGATTTCTTAACTTACCTTGTTATTGATTTAATTGCAGGATTCTTTTGAGCTCCCCAGAATGGGGGCTTCCAAAGATGCATTAGATCTCGAGGCAGGGACCTCGGTCACTGCCAATCCGTCAGATCTTGGAATGGAAGATTTCTTTAAACAGGTAATAATCTTTTCACATGTTGTCATATGTTCATTATAGCAGATTTTCTGGGATGAAAAAGCCTAAAGGTATGCTCCCATGGCTATTATTTACTGTATGAACCCAACCAAAGCTTTTTGGTTGCAAATCATTGACACGACGGTCACTTGTAAACTATTATAACATGATGGTTGACAGTTTTTCTGTCAAGTAGGATTCCTTAAATTGCTTTTGTAAATGTTGCGATTCTATCATCAGCAAGAAGTTTTCAAGTGATTTGATTAGGATATGAATAGTCTCTTGGTTTTCTTTCTCATTCTGATTTATAGGGCGATTGTTAAATTTGTTGCTTTTCCACTTATGATGTGGTTTTATGCTTATTTGTATGTGTTACATTTCTACTCCAGGTGAAAGATATTGAAAAGTTGATGGAAAAGCTGAATAAACAATTGCAGAAGCTTCAGGTACAGCTTTTCTCATGTGCTAGTGCCTTAAGAAGCTTCTCATTTCTTCGAGAGGGCAATTTATATCCAAAATATGATGACTATGGCTTGAACAATTTACATGTAATTTGAGGACATATAAATGGGACAAGCCAGTTATTTTTGTTCTCAGCATAGATGCATTCCCTAGCTTCATTGATAACGTAACTGGTGATTCATGGATGTTGTGCACTACCCATTAAATCTCACGGAAAGATATTACTGAGATATGCTATTTAGAACTTGTGAATATGTACAGTAATGGATCATATTTTGGTCTTTGTTCATTGTTTTAGTTGTTTGGGCGATCTACTTGAAATCTTGTTGTAATTGTAGTTTTTGAAAGATTGCACTGTTGTTGGCTGGTTTGGACGAGGGTATTCTGAAACACAGTTTTTTAAATTCTGCAGGATGCACATGAGGAATCCAAGTCTGTTACAAAGGCGTCTGCTATGAAAGGTTATATCACGAGTCCTATTATAAGCATAATAGCTGTGTGGAGTTTTAACATATTGCAAGATATGGGAACATATTCATTTTGGGTGTCTATTCTGGTTGAAATCTTGAAAGTTAATGCTAAATCTCTGCAGCAATTAAACAGCGCATGGAGAAAGATGTGGATGAAGTGGGAAGAATTGCACGCAATATCAAGCAAAAACTTGAATCTCTTGATGCAGATGTATGTGTTTGTAGTTGGCATTGTGATCAGCTTACAGAATGCAAATGAAATAGCTATAGAAATTACTTTAATTCAGTTTTCTCAGGTTGAACGAATTTATCTTTTAATGGTTAGGAGCTTCACAATGTTCTCAAATTTGGTCTGTCATTCTAAAGAATCATGATTATTTCTTTTAACTGGTTCTGATAATACTTTACAGAATGTAGCCAACAGAAAGAAACCTGGATGTGAGAAAGGCACTAGTGTTGATCGCTCTCGAATGACAATGACTACGTAAGTCTGACTGTGTAAAAATTCTGTTGAATCTAATCCTGTGAAAAATGTTACAGTTTGTTTATACAAAGTAAGCATCTTTTTTGATGTAAACGTCATTTTGTCCTTAAACCACCTGGATCTAATTTTATTGACTGGGCTGGTTACTTTTGGCTAGCTTTGATACTTTGAAACTCATCTTTCTAAACTATTATTTCTTTTTGGGGCGCAGCACCTTGAAAAAAAAGTTGAAGGATCGCATGTCTGATTTTCAGGTAACTTCATTAGGGTGTACAGCTTTTATAAATGACTTCAATTTATTGTGAATTTATTTGTCAGTTCTTATATGATCTCACCCATATCAGGGAACCTTAAGTTCTCTTTACAAAAGCTTCAGAGCTTAGCAAAAGTTTCCCTATTTAAACTGCCTGTGTAAGTTGCTGCCAGACTCAGTGACTTCCGATAAGTTGTAAATCTTACCTGGTGATTGTCTGTTTGCAAATCTCTCCCACATTCTCTCTGTTTGCTAACCTTCTCTTTGCAAACCTGCTTTCTTCAAGTTTTAGTCTTGCCTTGTCCAATCCATTTTTCTTTGCTCGTTTCTAATATTCTTGTCATCTATGCAAACTTTTTTCCTTTATCTAGTTTCTTTTGTGATCTCATTTCTTTATTCTTGCTTTCCTTATGATTATTTTGTGTTGAAAACAGTATGTTTTAATTCATTATGCCATTCAGTTTGAAATTTATATAAATGGGGTAGTCAAAGCAGTTGTAGCGAATTTGTAGGAGCTTAGTGCACCTCAATGCATACTGCTAATTTGAAGTGTGTGTTGCTTTTCATTGCTTTTGTGCAACAGACGTGATGTATATGCAAAAAGGAGAGCACCGAGTGACCATGATTGTCCATTTTGTTCAATATATTTTTTAACTCAAATATATATTTGAACATAGATTGTTTAAGTGTTTATGTAGTCTAAAATGCTATGCATCTCTGAAAATAACTACAAAATTTTAAAATAAATTTAAAATAGGCGAACTTTATCCAATTCAAATCATTGTTCTGCAGACGCTGAGGCAGATGATTCAGGAGGAATATCGAGAAGTAGTTGAACGAAGAGTTTTTACAGGTTTAAATCTATTTCCAAGCAATTACCAGGATTCTTCTATTTTTTAGTCATGATAATTTGTTCACTGAGGAGTTCCATATATCATACTGAATTTTTAGGTTTCGCTCTGCACTTTGAAAAGTCTCTTTATGCAGTAGTTGTTGACATGGTTTTCTTCCTTTTTCCTCTTATTCCATGTGGTTAGTGACTGGGACGAAGGCCGATGAAGAGGTGAGTTTTATATTTATTGACTTGTGGGAGTGTGTTCTAGTGTTGTATAATTGCCTTGATATGTCTAAAATGTTCTGTCAGTTTGTGTGGATAATCTGTATAGAGATTTACTCTCTGATTTGTCATTCAGACAATTGATCGCTTGATAGAGACTGGGGATAGTGAGCAGATCTTCCAAAAAGCCATTCAGGAGCAAGGTCGAGGACGGGTCAGTGTTGTTTCCGTTTTTACAAGAAAAATTGAAAGAACCTATCACACAGATTAGTGGCCTCAACCTTTGTCTAACTATTGATATATATCTGTAGATCATGGATACCTTAGCAGAGATTCAGGAGCGACATGATGCAGTCAAGGACATTGAGAAAAAGCTTCTTGATCTGCATCAGGTATTTTATCTGGGCTGGACTAGGTGTTCTCATTCTTTATTGTGCTCTGTTGTGCTCTTGCAGCTTATTGTTTTCTTTCAAGATGTGATGGCATTTATATTTACTTGTCATATACTTCTTCTATGTTTTGTGTTTACTTGTGATTTAAGATTATTTAGGGATAAGTGACTGTCATGTTTATGTGGCCTTTTTGAGTGGTATGCTGTCATGCCCATCTACAATATACCATACCGGTGTTTTGCAGCTTTATAATCTTTTACCCTTTTGCTGTGGTCCTTACTTGTGTTCCTTCTCTATAATTCCATTTGGAATTTCATGAGACTTCAGTTAGATTTCATTCTAATTTGTTTTTATTTCCCCTCATGACCTTCCTACTTTTTTGAATTTGTGTGATGGTTGTTTTTCAAAATGTGTTAGTTTCATTTATTTTCCTTTGGGAGCTGTCCCCATTTTCTTTGGACTACTTTCCTGCAGCACATTTCTGCTCGAATTCATCTCTACTGCTTGATGCTACAACTACTGGAGAATCCGGATTTATTAAGTTATTGGGTCTTTTCACTTTCAATATGTTCAATGCAATTTCCAATTCCATATTTATTCTATCATCAGATACTTTTGAATGTGTTTTTAAAGATTAAAACTTTTGTAGATAGGAAATTGCCAAGTAAGATGGACATTTCTATGTTTTTATCTTATAAAAGTTCCTTATTAGGTTGTAAATGTTAAAACTACTTTGGCAGCATACAGGGCCATAGGGTATATATCCACAAGTGAATTTTAGGTTGTTTCAGTCATGCTTCCAACCACTCAAAAGTTGGTGGAGTTTCTATAAAATAAGCTAAAAGTGTATGTTTGTCTTTTAACAAGTGACCACCAAAGGATTTTAAAGCCAACACCATATGCATCATTGAGCCAGATCTATGGAATGGACTAGTACAGTATGGTCAACCCAACTGTTATTGCAATTATGAAATTTCCAACTTTCTGCCATTTTCATCTTACTTACATCCTTCTTACCTGTCAGGAGAATGGGCAAATATAGAGCAGACGTTCCTCCCTCTTGGTCATGTGAATTGCCTTTAGGTCTGGGAGGAACATCCTGCTTGCAATGCACCTCTTTGCTTTGTTTTTATGAATCAGGGGATTCTCCTTGGCTGGCATTCAATTACCTGTATTAGGTGGCTTTGTTTCAGCCAGAGTTTCTTCTGCCTGTAGTGATATAAGTGACAATTTGCAAGTATAACTGTGTGTATCTGGTTGACCATTGAACATAGTAGTAACTTAAAGATAAGTGCCACATTATTTCTGTTTTTATAAAGAAGAAAAACGACATCAAGCTACAAAATGGTTTGTGCAAAGGAATCAACTATGATTACAGGTTTAACATATTTAAAAGGAAATAGATTGTGCAAATATTTGGGCACATTCATGGAGCATTTTGAAGCAGACCATTGGAAAAGATGCATGCAGACATTGGGCAGTTATTCTCAGAGGTGCCTGTTTTGTATATTATTTATTTGAGGGCAAGTGTCCATTAGATGTCAGGCCAAGCCGAGAAAGCCTCTTTGGAAGTAGGAGAGGGGCATCCCAAAGCTTTTCCATTTTTCCATTTGACATAATTCCAGAGTTTTTAATATATCAGAGTTTATTAAGCTTCTATTGTACGTTGATAAAGGTTTTGAAGGCGAACATATTTGAGGATTAGAGCTTCTGTAGTTCTACTCTCTGTACCACACTTTTGGGAGAGTGATTGATACCTTTTAGTTATAACTTATAGGAGATATTATAAGGCTTTCTTAATCACAAACTTGTCTTTATCATACAACTTAAGCTCTATCCATGACTTCTACCTATGACTGGGTTTTTTTAAATAGGTCTTGAAGTGTGGCAGTCCCTCTATTAAAGTATATTGGGGTGTTAAACCTACTCATCTGGGCATTTTTCTTCATGCCAAAATAGATCCTCATATAGATAAGTTCTGTCTACACAAGAGTCTTCTCAGTCATTAGCTTTCTAAATGTGGGATTGCCTACTTCATTCCCAAATCTAGGATATGGTTTTGCAAAGAGAAAAGTGTCTAATGCTGACCATGGCAGGCATTAAAAGCAGAGTGTGTAGGGGCCAGACTTCTGATTTGGGGAGCTCTTTCAATATTAATTTTGATTATAACTTTCCAAGCTTCATGACATTTGGTAGCTATGATTATACATTTGGAGCGAAGAGTCTACTTCCTGGGTTGTGGTCCTGTGTACTTGGTATAGCCTTGTTTACTTAAATTACAGTCTGGTTTGCTTGATGTTGTCCCTATTTTCTTGAGTTATGACCCCTTCTGGCCTTTGTCCACTGTGACTGCATTTACAGTCGGCCCAGTTGGTTGTGTTTGCTTCTCAAGCTTTTAACTTTTAGTGTTGGCCTTGTTTGATGGAGTCAGTCCCCACCTGTGTTTGGAGTCGACCCCCATCCTTTTGGTTTGAAGTTTTCTTGTGCGATTGGTTTTGTTGGAGCCTAGGGTTTCCAGTGCAACCCAAAACACTAGGCAGCCCAAGAGAAAAGATACCAAACATATGCCAACAAGTTTCATCCCTTAGACACACTGTCCAAGCATAAACCAGTTCTGAAATTTACCTTTTTACAGCAGAATTTACAGCTGTAAATCTGCCCTATTATCTTCAAGATGTTTGTCAAATAAATTAACAATTTCAGCTTTAAATTGTGTCCAACAAGCAAGACATATAAGTGCTGTAAATTACCAAATAATGAAGACAATGATAGCTGGAAATTAAATCTGCAATTACACTAGTATTGGACATCTGGAAACTTCATATATATGTATAAGAATAAAGTACCCATACATACCACAACTTTATCACAAAGCTGGTAAAATCTTTCAAGCTTTCCAAAACCCTAGCTAGGGAAACTATGAAAACCCTAGTCACAACCAAAGATCTCCAACAAGTAAGCATCAACACCGTCAAGTCCTCCTTGGCTTCAACAACAAGCTTGTATCACACAAGCTCTCCATAGTAGCACAACTGTTTTCCTTAGGGTGTGCAAACCCTAGCCATGTTGCATTGCACAAGTACATGGCAAGACAACTCTAGTGCTAGCCTCCAAATCTACATGTCCATCCTAGGGTTTGAATCCCAAGCCATAAGTCTTCCATTCTTGCATCATCACAAACACTAGGACCTCCATGGATTATCAAGAATACAAGAACTCCATGATCTTTCTCTAACCTTACATCCCAAAAGAACAAGGCTCCAAAATCATGGAAGGCATTAGATCCACTTTCCATGTCTTCTACGAGGGTGGAAACCCTAATGCTACGACAAGAGCCATATGAACCATCATCATCATCAATGTCATGTTCTTCTCTAGGGTTTTCACGATAACAAAAACCCTAGTCATCATAAGAGCAAACCCTAGCATCGCACAAAAACAATATCCCCAAAAACATCCAACACATCTCTCTCTCCCCTTATCTTCTAGGGTTTCCTGATGAACCCTATCGTCTAGCTCCTAGGGTTTTCTGATGAACCCTATTGTCTAGCTCCTAGGGTTTTTTGATGAACCGTATTGTCTCCAAGACAAGTACAAAGAAGAGTTCAATTATAATGAATCAATACAAGAGCTCTCTCCTCCCTTATATATACTAGTAGGTGAGGGAGGTTAACATAAAATAAGGACATGTGTCCATACAAGTAACCAACAAGAAGGCAACCCCCCATGGAGTGCTCTACAATACAAGGATGTACATGTTTCAAACTAGGTTTTATACAACCCCCAAAGTGAAACGCCTTCCAAGTCATGATCTTGGGCTCAACTCCCCTTCTCCAAGATGGTGTGCTCTTCCAACAAGATGCTAATCCAATGCTCCCTCTTCCACGACGGTCCGCTATCAAAGCGTCCTCATGCAAGGTGCTCTTCTTTTAATTGTGTGTCATCTGCCGCCACATGTACCCAATGCTACTCTCATGTGTACCAATGTGGTCTCAAAGTTCCAATGCTCCTCAACATATGTTTTCGAGTCCATCACCAACCTTCATGAAGTATGCTCCTCAACCCAAGTGTTCTCAAGTCTAGTGTCAACCTCCAAGGTATATATTACATGGCCCCAAGCTCCAAGGGCTAAGTGCCCGATGCTTCTCCTCCTAGGTAGGCACTTCCATTGATCAAACAACTAACTCCCGCATTGTGTGCACCCAATGGGTTAATCAACATGTCAATTAGGTAACAACCTCCTCAGTAAGGGGTGCCAACACTCTAACCAAGGTCAAGCATCCACTCAAACTGAGCCATCCATATATTCATGAAGCATTGCCAATGGGCTAGGAGACATAGTGCTCTCCTAGCAAGGTGAAAGCACTTTTGGAGTAACCCCAAAAGCTAACATGCCATATCTAAATTAAAAACATATGGCTTTGATTTCTCTTTTTATCCATAAGGAGAGCTTCTGGAGCTGAATTACATTATCTGAAAAATGTGTGTTCTTATTAATTAAGAAACCCCTGTTTTTCTTTAGCAAAAAATGCAGTATAAAAGGCTGCAATCTATGAGCTATCAGTTTAGAGATGATCTTATGAATGGCGTTGCTAAGTGAAATTGGTCTAAATATACACCAATATGAAAGTTTTTTTTCCTTTGGAATTAAGCAATGAAAGTTGAGTTTATTAGACCTGTAAATTTGCCTTTTGTCCTTGATTCTTCCATTGCTTCCAGAAAATCCAGCTTTAATATCTAGGCTGGTAGAAATTTATTCAGAAAACATCTGGTCTTCTGCTTTCTCCTTCTGTAAATAGAAGATATGTTCTTCCATCTCTTCCAAAGAAAAAGGTTTCAACGGAGAATCCTTTAATTCTTGGTTTACCAATCCAGGAATGTTAGCAAGCAGGGAAGAAACATCTTTGCTTCCTGCCACATTATTTCTCTTCAAATTAGAGAATAAATGAATTGCTGAAGCTTTAATATCATTCTCTCCTTCTACCAGATCCAGATTCCAAATTTATCTTGTGAATACCACTAATGCACCTCTTACTTGCAGCTGTTTTTTGGAAGAATTTGGTATTTCTGTCCCCAGCTATCAGCCATGTCATTTTGGATTTCATTCTCCATTCTGATTCCTTTCTGCTACATATATCAACCTATTCTATTAATACTCACTCTTCTTCTATCCACAGCGATTCCGTCAGTGCTCCCAGTATTCTAGCCTTCATGTCTTCTAGTCTTTTGTTGAAGCACTGTATTAATTGAATTGGCTTCTTTCCACTTTTCTTTTGACCAAAATTTTAATTCGTTTTTGATATTGGTTAATTTTATCTCCATCCTGAACAATGCTGACCCTTCTACTTTTTTTGACCATAGCTTTAGCATTTCTGAGCAAACCCGATCTTCCTGAAGAGTCGGAATCAATTTGAATGGAGCTAGTCCCTATTTTGGGGAGGGTTATAATCCAAAAGAATTGGGATCTGATAGGACACGGTATTCAAAATTTAAGCTGCTTGAAACAAGATCCTCTTAACTAAAGACTTATTATTATTAGTCTTCCCACTATATAGTTTACACTTTTCCTTCTATTGTATAATATAATGTATATATAGTATATATCTTCTGTTGGTTTGATGTCTGAAATTTCCTGAGTTTGTAAACGATTGTCTTTCCTCTCTAAAAGGGTTGTTTATCCTTGTTCTCCATTCTCGTCAATACTATATTAAGGTTTCTAGCTACTATCCAATTCTCAGGGTTATTGAGATCCCTGTCTTTGAAGAGAGTGTCCCACAATTGAGCTTTTCCAAGGAAAGAGTTTGGACAATAAAGAGTTTTTATGTCTCTGAATGCTTTTGAGAAATTGTGATCCGACAGTTTATAATTACTCAATCTTCACATTCCAACAACACCTTGGGATTACCTGTGATAAATATTTATAATCATCATGAATTTGTAGGCAATACAAGATTGCATCAGTATAAAATTGGGCTTAGCATTCCTATGTTCCATTTGTTAGGGTTTCATGATGAACCCAAGGGGGTTTCATGATGATCCCAAGGTAACCAAATGAGATGATAGTGTTCAGAACACCTTTAAACAATGAAGCACATCTTGGTAAGAAGATCCCAAAGAGCACAATGCATTGTGTGTATTGTGCATGTCAAATGAGGCTTGAGCCTTACCCATAAATAGCTTTAAGGTTTACCTAGAAGACCCCAAGGGTGGGACTGCAATAACCACTAAAGTGGTTAACCATAAATGAAGGAGTGATCAAGCAATCCCAAAGGTCCAGTAGACCCCTCAAGTTGGGTTTACATTAAATATTCTCACATCCTTCCTTAACACAACTTGGAGGATCTATGAAGGTGGCATTGTTTTAGCACTACCCCTTAATGATAACTTCCTGAAGCTAACATCATTATTGCAACCTGTCCTATAACAATTCCAGAGACATCACATCTCCCATCATTTCCCCCCTTAACATAGCAAGGCTAAGAATATTGATAGCGAAAATCCCCAACCATGACGAGGTACAGTATAACAGTTACCTTCACAACACCTCCACCCAATCCTCTTTGGAACATAGTGAAGCAAATTCGTGCAACAAGGCCTACAATGAAGAGTTATTTTTAACTTGAACCTCCAATCTCCATAAGCTAAGGTGGAGCAACAAGAGTCTATGCACAAATCGTCAGAATAGGTTTCCCAAAAAATATTATCAAGAATAGTCTCCAAAATCATAGTTCTATCAACCAAATAAAGTCAATCATGGAAGTTGCAAACAGAAATGCTCCCAAATCATGCAACAAGAGCATCAACCAAAGCAAATTATAGAGCCATCAAGAATAGTAAAAAACCGAAAACAAAATAAAATTAGCTTCTTTGCTCAAAAGCCCTTTTGGTTTTTTGGTGTGTATCAAAAAGCAATTTATTGGTTTGTCACTAATTTGAGTAATCCCTAGGCCTTCACCTGCTTCTTCTTTAACTTTCCCTCACTATCTTATTATCAAACAATTATATAGTTTTTGGTTGATCAGTTGAAGCCATAAGTGGGTTCTCAACTACATCAAGTTGGGTTTATACATGCCAACAAACTCAACAACATCAAGTTGGGTTTATACATCCCAACAAACTCAACAAAATTCCTCTTTAAACATAGATTAAGGGATCACAACAATCAATAAAGCTCATATACAAAGTCTCCAATCAAAGTTGTCTCACATGCATAACATACCAACATGCCAACAAAAGTGTTCAACAAAACAATCCAACAGATACTGCGACAACGAAGCGGTAGATGATGAAGGATTCCAAGGAGAGTTCTTTAAGCATGGTCTTCACGCCCTAGATTGCTACTTGGCTGATCGGTTTAACCATGTTGTTTGCACAGGTTTTCCATAGGCTTGGTCGTATCACACTATTCACTCGATCCATAAATCGAGCAACTATAGAACAATAATGTAGAGCCACACCTTCTCCAAGCTCTATGCTACAATACTTCATATGAAGCTCTCTAGAGAGCTTGAGAGGAGACTCCTTAGAGCTAGGGGACAAGCAGGTTTCCTTTCGACACATCAGACCATCGATCACATCCTTACACTTCGGGCCATAATTGAGGAGGCACGACATTGCTCTTCAAAATTCTATTGTTGCTTTATAGACTTTCGAATATCTTTTAACTCTGTTCCCTGTGAGGCCTTGTTCTAGAGACTCAGAGGCATTGGTATTTCCGAGACACTCCTGACTACCATTATGCGCCTGTACGAGTCGGTTCTTGGTCGTTTATCTGTACTGCACATGGGATGTGCGACTTTATTAGGAGTACCATTGGAGTCAAACATGGGTGCCCTTTATCCCCCAACCTCTTTTTTTTGTGATCTTCCATAGTTGACGATCAACCTAGGTAAAACCAAGGTGATGATCTTCAATGGGTCAAGGAAGGTTCTATTGGACCACCATTTCCTTTTCAAAGGAGAGGAGATTCAGATTGTCAACACTTATACTTATTTAGGGGTACAATTCTTAGGGCCTCGCTTCAGTCTTCGACATGCTCTTCAATGTTGTGTAAACAAAGGTTATGGATCCTTAGTTTCTCTTGAGAGACAGTGTTTCCGACATCGTTTTCAGGATATTCCGTCCAAGATGTTTCTTATGGACTCCCTTATTCGGCCCACAGTTCTTTATGGTTCAGAGGTTTGGGGGCCTTGTTTACTGGAATCTGATTGGGATTCAATTGAGCGAGTGCAAATCCTTCTCCTTTGACGCATCATTAGATGCAAGTAGATAGTACCCCAACATATCATCCTTGCAGAGTTTGGTGCCTGACCCTTTTGGTTTGAGATTATTTTCTTCCTGGTTTCACTTCTTCACCGCATTCGAAGTTTCGCCAATTCAACGATGGGCCACAACCGATACTTGTATTTGGCTTATTGCTCATTGGAGTCCATTGTCTTATCTAATGCTCGTGGTTGCACTAGATGTTGGTTTGTAGGGGTCTAAGACCTTTTGGAGTTTGGTATTTTGATGGATCGACTTCCTCCATTCAGATACTCCATGGAGGCACCGGGCCACCTCCTACCTACTAGGCAAGAGTTTGAACAGGATCATTAGGGATGACATTTACAGATAGTTCGTGCAGGTCACTTGGACAAACCCCCAAGGTGGTTTACATCCAAAGATGGCCTTCTATGCTGAGCATTTCATAGAGGTGAAGGATGTACTCATTATCTAACCCCCATACACATCTCGTCATTGAGCATTTCTGACATTGTTTTCAGGACATTTCGTCCAAGATGTTTCTTATGGACTCCCTTATTCGGCCCACAATTCTTTATGGTTCAAAGGTTTGGGGGCCTTGTTAACTGGAATCTGATTGGGCTTGAGTTGAGCGAGTGCAAATTCTTCTCCTTCGACGCATCATCAGATGCAAGCAAATAGTACCCCAACACATCATCCTTGTAGAGTTTGGTGCCTAAGTCTTCCGGCTTGAGACTATTTTCCTCCTTGTTTCACTTCTTCATCGCATTCGAAGTTTCGTTGATTCAATGACGAGCCGCGACTGGTACTCGTATTTGGCCTATCGCTCATCGGAGTCCCTTGTGGTTGCACTAGATGTTGGTTTGTAGGGGTCTCAGACCTTTTGGAGTTTGTTGGTATTTTGATGGATCTACATCCTCCATTCATATACTCCATGGAGGCACCGACCCACCTCCTTCCTACTAGGCAGGAGTTGAACGAGATTGACATTTATAGACAGTTCGTGCAGGTCACTTGGAAAAACCCTCAAGGTGGTTTATGTCCAAGATGGCCTTCTATGCTGAGCATTTCATAGAGGTGAGGGATGTACTCATTATCTAACCCCCATACACATCTTGTCATTGGACACATTCTCTTCGTATCCACCTAGGCCAGTTCTGAGTGGGCTCACACAGACTTCGAGTTGAGACAGACCACCAGATTATATGGATAGAGAGGATTTGCTAGTTGTGTCATCTCTGTGAGGTGGAGACAGAGGAGCACTTCATATTTCGCTGCCCCATTTATCATGAGATCCGTGGGAGATTTCATTGCTTATTTAGGGGGATCTAGACCCTATCCAATTTCTTTTGGTACTCAGACCAGAGATGTCTATCCCTTTACATGCAGGAGGCCCTCATACTTAGTGGCCACATTCTCCAGCCTCCTCCTAGACTAGATCTCACTCAAAAAATTACTTCCTTCTTTACGGTGCTCCCATCAGCCAAGGGCACCAAGAGACAGATTGATAGCAACATTGCCTCTGAATCTAGATGGGTGCGGACTAGAGGGACCATTCCCCCTCCTCAAAGACCTCAGAGAAATTAGCGGACCAAATTCCATACCAGTAGGAAAATGAGATCACCTAGACGTTAGAGGCCGGTTACCTCTTCCAGACAACTCTTCCTTGGGACAACATTCTATATTGAGTTTTCTCCATTCGGCCTTGGATGGTAGGAGAGATAGATCTAATGGACCATGATCTAGTCCTTGGATCCCTTCCCTGTGTATATCTCCCTTCCATTGCGGCTGCTCGCACTCAGAGTCGAGGGTTTTCCATGGTGTAACTTAAACTTCATGCTTTTACTTTACTTTTTTCTCTTTATATAGGAGACATTTTGTTACTCCTGCTTTGTATTGACATCATTGTACTCAATAGTTCCATTGACCTGCTTTGTGGTCATTCGTTGGCCATTAAAATAATTATTTCATCTCATCTTATCTAGCACCTGTACAAATGCTACCATGACCAATCATCAACCCAACCACAATCAATCTTGGTAGTTGGCATTGGTCCACAATTCTTCCCCTTATGCCTCTTCTAAAAAGATCTATAAGCATTACTACTACCATACTAAGAATTTAGACTCCTAGATGAACTCCTCTCATATGTATGATGAGGATGTCGACATGGAAAAGAGTCTTGTTCCTATTGAACAAATGGTGCAAGATCAAACAAAGGTGCAGGTTGTCCCTTCAAATCCAACAAAACTGTCATTTGTCTCAAACTTAGACTTACTATTATGATTATTAATCAAATCATCAGTGAGTGCAAGTTTGTGCTTTGCAACTCAACAACATGATCTTTAGCAGCAAACAAAACAACAATGGGTACGAAATGACCTTGCAAATCAATGGTAAAATGACCTCCATCTAGTAATGGAATATCACCATATTCAATTCATGCTCAAGTAGTCTCATCTCAAGCTCAATAGGGACAAGAATACCTTGCCCACTCTTCCCAAGTCCACCACTTGTATATCCCATTTGGCACAATCACTGGGATCCGATACCCCTAGTGTTTTTCTCAAATTCGGGGTAAAACAATTCATTAGTAGCCAACAAAGCATGGGAAGAAGGCACTTCATCAATATCATCTTTCTTACAAACATCATCACTATCATCGGAAACATCTTGAGAAGTAGCATCACCATCATCAATACATTGTCGAGAAAGACATTTTAACCTCTTCTTCCAAAGCATCAAGTGGTGCTTGCTTATTACTATAGTAATTCATGAGATCTTGACTAGCCTCTTGATGTCTAGCTCATTTATACAAAATTTCCAACTCTTAACAAAGTCATCGTACTTCTTAAAAGTAAAGGTTTTTAACAAATTGGTGCAACCTTTCAAATTACATTTAGTGCTTCTTAGCTTGGTGACTTCTTGAATAAGGCCCTGATTAAGGTCGCACAAATCCTTGATCGTCTTGTCCTTCTCATCCATCCAAGAAAGAAGATCATATTTTGTCTTCAATTTTTGACACTTGTCAAAGACACCCATGGTGTTTGAGCGGGGCACAGGAAGTGTTAAAGCCCTCGGGTAACAATTATGAAGAATACCCTATGGACTAAATCAATGTTCCCCCTTAAAGTAAAATTTTGCCTCCCTTTTAAAATTTAATATCCATTTTTAAAAGAATGGAACCCTAGTTCTCTTTATCAAAAAAAAAGTTTTCAAACAAGTCACTTAACACCTTTATAAAAGGATATATATTTTGCACTGTAAACCTTTTTACATAAATTCATTGAATCCTTCCACCTTTTGATCCTAAGTCGGACCATGACCATTCTATAATTCTTACCAACTCTTCGCACATACCAATCTAGTATGATTTTGAGTGAAAATGTACTTGACCTTTCTTTTAAATTGAAGCAACAATATATATATATATATATATATATATATATATAGGAATGAGTTTGCTTCAAGTGTTCAAAGGGAGCTAGGGCATGTTGTTGAGTCTTGTTGCTTTTGTGGATGCACAGACATATCACTTATCAATGGAAAGTAATAGATGCTTGGATCACGATTTACTTAACGCAGGTAGTGCCTCCACATGGTCAATAGACCACTCCAAGGATTTAGGTCAGATCATCTTTAGACTCAATCGATTTCACCATTTGGATGCACTAGAAGTCTGCTGCTACCACTGCAATCTACAAGCAAGCCAATACTACACTGCTTATGCTTTAGTTGACTCATCCACTGTGGTCGGCACCATGCCTTGGCACTCGAACTTCCTTCACACTTCACCAAACAATGTATAGTCTAAATCATGCATGTGATCTGAGAAGTTAACAACTCTTAACAACGTTTCTATATTGGCTAGAAAATCGCCGATCAATCGACCACTTCAAGGCTCTAGTCTATTTGTGATTCTAGGTCGGATTTACAGTTTAGATGCAGTTTAACAATTGCACCAGGCATAAATTATTATATCCAAAAAAACATTGTACCTAGAAGACCATAAGACGGCGGTGATGACATTCTGCTAATCAGTGCCAATAACATGGAATCACACCCAAACTCTTGCATGATTTTACTACAACTCGATCATTCTAGACATACGATACCATTGATCTATCTTCGTCCAATTGACAAGAAAGGGTGTTCCAGTGTCTAGTCAAACAATTGACTGCTCTTCAACAATTGGTCTTGAACATTGTTGGTCTTCCACACGTAATGGAGAAAAACTACTCCCAGTAAATTAATTCACCCATGAGCTAGGGCACGAGATCTGCCAAATTGTTATCTTCAGTCTGAAAATCCACACAAAGACCTTGTTCACACTTGTGCTGATATGGATATTGTAGTGCTTCCCAGAAATTGTCATCTCTAACATGTCCACGATGTCGAGGATAGAGCAACAAAGAGGAGATTGCCAAATCTGTAAACAATAAGCAAAATAACACTCAATCTGTACATATTAGAGAAGTGTTGTTCTAATGAATCACCCTTTGAATGTTGTCAGTAGTATACCTTCGAATATTTTATTTGTTTGCACATACGTAGCAAGGAAGGATTCCACAAATCAATACATGGAATGAACATGTGCTGTGC
>ML778078.1:468482-483851 GCA_009831015.1 Picea engelmannii | reverse complement strand
ACAAGCGTGGGGTTTGTTTGGGGGGGGGAGGTCATCTTCAACCCTGAAGGAACAAAAGAAACTAAATTTGCATTGGGAGTAGGGATCTCAACTAATGATGAGGCGGACACCTTAGCATTGTACAAAGGTCTTTTAATTTTAAAAAACAAAGGGGTTTACAAAACCATGGTGGTGGGGAACTCAACTGTAGTTCTAAGTGTTAGAATTAGGGTAAAGATGCAGAACAATAGTATCTTTTTAATTTCAGTGAACAAAACAGCTAGATCTAGATCAGACTTAGAACACTTAGTAATTAGATCTAAGAGAGACAGCAATAAACTTAGTAAGATTAGATCTGCAGATTAGAAATAGAAACTTAGATCTACTGTTCAGTAGTTAAACCAGAACTCTACTGAAATGTCAGTGAGCAGATCAGAATAAAAACAAACAGTAAGATAGATCTATAGGGCTAGACTTAAGATGATACACAGATCTGTAGATCTAACAACTAGTCTGATCATTAAATTATAAAACAGCTATAAAGGCAAATGTATAGCTTCAGATCTAAATAGTAAATAGTTAATGCTCAAGACTAACTAGATCAAAACAGTACTGAAGTAAAAAATCAAGTCCAGATCTGAAAGAGATGAGTAGGCAGCTTACCTGGTACAGCAGCCTTACCTCTGAAGAGAGAACAATAACCATAGGAGATGTAGAACCTTTTATGCTCAGACAAAGGTTCAGTTCATAGATCCACCTTATAGGTTGGATCTCTTTGCCAATAGATGAAGGAATTTTCTTGCCACAAAAGATAGAACTAGAAACCCTCACAGGAACAAAACCCTCACCAACATAATGTATAAAATCTTACACAAGAAGACTGTGAATCAACTTGATTTCAGCAGGAGATAGAAGGCCGTACCCTAAGGTCTCAACACAGCAAGGAGGTTGACTCACACATCACACAGCAGGGATAGTAGACCACTGTTATAGCACTCCAGATAGCAAACAAAAGGATGGCTGCAACCCTAGATACTCCAGACAGCAGAAAGGAGGATGGCCGCAGCTAGAAAGTACCTCACTCAACAGTGTAAAGGGTAGCATACATCACAACAATAAGGGCCGCATACAACAGAGCAGAAGAAGGGGCCGCACCCTTAAACTCAGCCACACCAAACAGCAGATAAGGGGCCGCACCTCACAGCCACACTAAACAGCAGATAAGGGGAGAAGAGGCCACACCCTTCACACCCTAAACTAGCCCTGCAACAAGGAAAATGACAGGCCGCTGCTTCAAAGAACTTCACCAACAAAGGAGGCCGCACCTTTAGAAACCCTGCAACAAACTTTAAAGGAGGCCGCACCAACAGCATCAACAGAAGAAGGGGCCGCAGCTAGAGAAGGATCAACTTTCATCAAAAAGCAAATAAGATCTTGTGTGTGAGAATGAGAGGGGTGGGGGTTTCTTTTATAGTTTTAGGCTAGGGCAAGGGATTAAAGGTAAAGTTAAATTAAAATAAATTAAATTAAAAATAACATGTTTAAATTAAATTTAAACATGTTATAATTAACATTTTAAATTTATTTTACTTTAACCCTTGAACAAAAACAACAAAACCCCAAACCAACACAAGCAAGGGTAAGAGAGGGTTAGCTAGGTGGCAATACTCATTCCTTCATTCAATATGGTGAACCTATTACTTTATCATCACTGCATATGGGACTTATCCCTCATGTGGTTATGTCCTTCTACAAGGAAGGTCATGTACCATCAAAATACTTGATAGAGGATCAAGTAGCCCCGGAACTTTTTCTGGGGTCTTATCCACTAAGGTCAGAGACCAAGGATCAACCCATGCTGTATGCATGGGTACCCTGGACATTTCCAGGGGCCCTAGGCTTATCTAGGGGCTTTAACTGCTTGGTCCTAGACCAAGAACCCCAGTCGTATACTGGGGGCCCTCTCAGGGGTCTTTACTGCTTGGTTCTTCACCAAGAACCCCAGTCGTATACTGGGGGCCCTCACAAGGGTCTTATGCCATGGCACTGATTGTTTGGTCCCAGACCAAGTACCCCAGGAGTGCACTGGGGGCCCTAGATCTCGTCTAGGGTCTTAGCCATCCTCNAGGAGAATGGCTCTTGCAGCTGCTTATAAATTTAACACTAAGATCCATTCATCACAAAAGCCTCCCAATGAACCTTAATCTATCTAGGCTGGCACAAAGAATCCTATCAGTCTCAAGACTTTGAAAAGATTGATTTTTTTTTCATGTCTTGCAAAAGCAAAACAAGTTTGCAGATGAGCAGGCTAGGGAACTAGGTTGCAAATGGTTGTGTGATATAAATGGGGGGTCCACTATTGAACTTCTCTCCTGATGCATTTGAATCTTATGGCAAGCCCCCCTCATTTTAACACTTGTCAAATCATGCAAAGCTGATGTGATAGCAAGTTAATACATCAGTGTTACCCCTTTCACTCCTTCCTCACACCCCTTGCGTGGGTGATTTTGAAGTGTACGATGGAGGAGTGTGGAACTGTGTGTGGGTTTATTTGGCCAGGTATTGGGATGAGGACTGCATTATTTGCCCCTGCTATGGACTTTGGTTCCCTTTCCAAGTGCGAGTGATAGGTGTGTGGGCTCCTTTGGTTGGGAATTGGAATTCTGTTTGAGGTATTTGTCTTTGTTCCAGACTTTGGCCTCTAGCATGAGTGGTGGATAGAGTGTGGTGGTTTGGTGTTTGTTTAGAGTGCTAGGGTGGTGGCAATGACTCATTGCCACTACAGCATTGGCTGCCATATTTTGTTTGGGATAAATGGAATGAAGATTTTGAGAAGTAAGTTCAGAAGAAAAACTGGGAGGCACATGTTAGAAATTAGGGAATGACAGAAAGAAGTTGAAGAATTCACAGGGATTCAACAGAGGAAGCATTTGGAGTTCAATGTACAGCTAAGATCTCTATAGTTGCTAGTTGGAAGAATTGTGGCCCATCTTGATTTTTACCTCCAGAAGTTGTTTCATCTCCCCTCTTGAAGACTTAAGGCCATCTGTGGAACCCTCCCTCTGGCCTTTCTTTGGCCTTGGAGGGTCACAGAGGTACACAACAGTCTCAAATTTGGGATTGGTGAAGGCACAGTTGAGGTCATCCCTGCTGTTGCAATTGAGAAAGATAGGTGCTCAGAGGTTGTTGGAAGTGAGCCAAAGGAGGACAAGCAAGCAGATGCTTGTAATGGGTGTGGGAAATAGTAATTTTCTTTTCCAGTTTATATATATTTTGTCATGTAGTTTTTTAACTTAAGCAATATGTAAGGCGGTGCACGTGCACCTGCCAAGCCATTAGAGGTTGGAACAGGGAAGACTGACCCTATGGGTTGAGGAATTTACAGTTTTGCATTTTGGACATTTGGCAATGACATCCATCTCATTTTTGTATTACAAAGCTGTCTGGTTTGGCCACAACATTTTCTAATATAAAATATAATCATTATTGTGAAAAAAAGACCCCAAAGGGTGGGAATGCGATAACCGCTAAATAGGTTTAACCATAAATAGAGTGATCAAGTGGCCCCAAAGATCTTCGTTCCATTCCCTCTTCAGTTACGTCACACTTCAGTTACAACACATCATCTATAACTTGTGTCATTAATTGCCCTTTCTTATCTATCATACCAATTGTGGCTTTCTAATCTGTTCAACATGGATTTATGGTCTTTTGCTAAATTCAGCCGATCTTATTGGTATAGGAAACTGTCTTCTTTGTGCCAAAACTGGAATCAAGTAGGTTCTGCTAAAAGATAATTAAATAATAAACATCTTTGGGCCTTTGCTGTTCTTAACAAGCCTGCCAACTTCAATGGAGATTCTTAGATTTCATTTTATTGTGGAAGTAACATGGTTTTTATTATACTGAAATTTAGAAATATAAAGGTTTACAGAAGGCAACATTTTGTTTTCCAATGGACGTGCTTTTTCAGGCACTAGAAAAGTATAAGTTTTGCCATTCTTTGAGAAGTCAAAGTTTATTGTGTTCTCTGGTAAATTCCTGACATATTATCATTGCTTCAGGATTCTTTTTTATGTAAATAATGCTTGATATCGATTACTTAATTTTCCATTTTACTCTAATCTGCCAGATTTTCTTGGATATGGCTGTGCTGGTTGAGTCACAAGGAGACATGCTTGATAACATTGAAACTCAGGTTTGGTGTTTCTTCTTACACTTGTGCTTATTGGACATGTCATATATCGTATAAAGATGCATTTATGATAGCTTGTAACTGTAACAATAAAACCTTTAGCATAATCTACATAATTGCTACACATGGAAGAGTTAAGAGTACAATTTCTTGAATGTTTGTTCCATGCAAGGTCTTGAGTTAAGAGTTCAATTTCTTGAATGTTTGTTTCATGCAAGGTCTTTGGGGATGGGAGTTTTCAACATGTAGGTTCTTTATTATTCCTTAGTGTTTATTTGTGGCTCTTTTGCTTGATACGTTACACCCTAAGTAACAGGATACGTCCAAACCCCCCTCCGTGTCACGTATCCTACGTGTCGGACACGATACGTGAGGACACGTGTAGGACACTTACCCTCAGCATGTCCTGCACAGAGAAGTACTTGACTCATGTTTTCTCATGCAAGTTGGAGCTGTGAGGTGTTTTGGTGTGCAGCTAAGGGTTGTTTTACCTTACTAATGCTATTTAAAGAGGTCCCCACCCCCTCCATTAATTACCATTAATTGTTTCAGGATGTTTGAGAGTGGTTCCAACCTTATTGGACTTCATATGGAGAAAGTAGAATTTTAGGTCCCATTCAAAATTCAGCAGACTTAACAGTTTTCAGGATTTCAAGATTGGCAAGATTGCAATGTTTCCATTGGATTCTATCATGTATGAGGGTATGGAACTGACATTTAATCAAGAGAACCAAGCCCTTTATGTACCTCGATGTTGGTGGCATTGATTGTTGAACTCTTTTGTCACGACCCCAGTAAAAATGTAACCTTCACTCAAGTATAAACTCTTCTATTGAACTCTTCTCTTTGTCGTCGTGTCAGGTGACTTAGTTGTGTATGTTGTACTGTTCCTTGCTATATATATTTTTTGTTTTTCTAAGTTATATAGAGTTCAGTAATTTAAACAAAGAATTTGCATTCTACATAAACTCTGCTACATGATGTAAGATCATACCAAGCTGGAACCCACTGTTTATTGCATTAAATATGTAACTAACATCAATACAAATTAACTCAGCACGATATAAAATATAGGGGAGGAACCTGATATATATATGGTCTCTTGTATGTTGACTTTGCAAGCACAATTGAGGATATTTCCTGTAGGTAGATTCAGCATACACACTCCCTCAACCAGAATTATCAGATCTGAAATTGTGCTTATTAGCACCACCAACATAAACAGCAATAGAGGCAATCTTGCAATCCTGGGCTATATTTTAATGGCTGTCCTTACAAATTGCAGATATGCCCAGTCCTGTAGATGACCACATGACAACAACTACAGCAGATGATATCAGCGCTGTAAAAAGAGGAATTTTGGCTTAGCAAATATGTATATATCAGTTCAGATCGGGTGTATGGCTGTAGGTGACAATTCCTTTGCTATTTGACCCCTTGGAAACCACAAATTCGCCCCCAACAGTTCACAGATCAATTTGTTTCCACTAAAGCGTCCCCTCCACTGAGTATGCTGCGCCCACAGTAATAACTCGACCTCCAACGAAGGAATGAGACCCCCAGAATGCAGCTCGACCCCCTTTTAGCAGTAAACTCGCCCCAAAGAGACTCTCCAGTCCACCAGATTTATTTCCTTGCTGAAGTAAGCCAGCTTCACTCAGGAAATTGTGCCCAGATTGCCAATGTAGTGCCCAGCAAGATGAAACTCGCCCCCCCACTGTATAAAAATGCCTCTGGCTCAGTTAGTTCAACCACACAAAGTCTATTTCGCCCAGCACCTCTGTAAAATCGTCCTCCTGATAATAAACTCGTCCCACAGTACAAAACTCAGTATTCAATTAGTACAATACCTCCCCTTCCAGAAGATAAACTCAGCAACAATGAAGTTCCGTGAAGAAATCTGTGTGATTCCCTCCCCAAATGACCAACTAGGGTGGATGGTCTCACCACCGAAGCCGATCTCTGAAAATTCCTCCTAGGGTTTCCGTCCCAAGAGTTCCAAAACCGCAATGAGCTCTCTCAATGAGAAAATTATAAAAATGCCAATACAAGAATGAGAGAGAGCGACCTCCTTTTTCCCCTTTGTTTCTTCGTTGACTCTTTTGCAACCCTTTTAATCAATTTAAGTGACGTTTCATATTCTTCCTAAGTCACTTTAGGCGCTTTTCCCCTTTTAATTATCTAATGTCGTTTTGTTAGGCACTTTCCCCCTTAGGACATTAAATAATTAATTAATTCCCTTCTTAAGGACTATAGCCTACGGGAATCACTTAGGCTACTGCATCCAAGTCCCATGATCACTTGGAAGGGGACATTACATATGTGCACACCAACCTTTGTCTTATATACAGGCAAAGAGAAGAGTGGTTGAAGGGAAAGACAAAGATGTGGGATGTGTTTCCTGATGATATGGGTTTGAACAGTGTTGAGTTGGCATTAGCCAACTTGGATCTTAATGAGCTAGTGCTAGAGCTGGTCACTTTTGATGATGGTGATCCTCTTGAGGGGTCATCCTCCAGAGTCCACATCAACAAATGCACGGATTGCATTGGATATAGGGGAAGAGGAGGAGGAGGAGGAGGATGGAGGAGAGAGCAGTGGTAGTGATGCCAATCTTGATGATTATGACATGGAGGACTACTGACAGTAATGACTCATGAGCTATGAGATTCTTCCTTCTACGGTTCTAGTATCTACCCTATGGCTATTTTGTATTTGTCATTGGCATTCCCACCTATAGCATCAGTGACTCTAACTCAATGTCTATCTACATTGTAATACATTTTGATTTTGATGACTTAATGAGATTGAGAATGCTGCAGCTTATGATTCTAATTTCTTGTGTTCAGTGTTTGTCATTTGATCATCATTGATGTTACAATGTAGTATGTTACATATTCTGTATCATGTAAATCTTCTAGTTTCTAACAAAATATGAATCTTTATGTCTATATTTCATTTTTGTATCTGTAATTTAAAAAAAAAATCATATATATAATTTTTTTAAATAAATAAATATATATATATATATATATATATATATATATATATAATATAAACGTGTCCTCCGTGTCCTGTTTCCGAGGGTTGCCATGCCCGTGTCGGATACTCGTATTTTCGTGTCCTGTGTTCACGTGTTTGGTGACTTAGGTTACACCCTTGTTGGGAAAGTGTGTTTTCAGCAGAAGAAATGGAAACATTTCTGGTACAGGTAAAATGGGAAGAAACTTGTATTGGCTAACCTTGAGGTATTTCCAGAAATGATTGAGTGTGGGGCAATGATAAGTAGTAATCTATCTGTGTTTGCACCAGAACAGGGTCCAAATTCCATTTTTTAAATCTGTTATAAATTCTTATTTTCTGAGACAGTCCACCAATGAACCTAATCTTCATGCTTTAGTGTTTCCTAAGGTTGCTGCGACATCTCCTTCATACTCTGCCTATTGTTTCGTGGGATTTAGTTTGGCATCTTTGGTTTTGATTATCTCTCATTCTTCTTAGTTAATTATTATCCACTTGAAGAAAAACAGACTTTTTGTTCATGCAAGCTTTCACATGATATGATCTTTTCTTCTCTGAATGTTGTATACATGAATATCTGTTTCATAAAAATGAAGGTGCTGCATATCTGCCTAGTATCCTTGAAAACCATGACAAGTGTATGTATATATGGTTCACTTGTTAATGAACCTATGCTGGAATAACGAGGAGTCAAAATGTCTTCTTTGTTGGGTAACTGTAGGACAACCATACATTATATCGAGAGCAATCTTTTAATAGGCGACAACTAATAAATTTTTCTGGTAAAGAAGCACATGAAAAGTATCATTCTGGCTCAGCCTTCATAACTTTTACTGGATGTGTTTGATGGGAAATCTCAAATTTGTATATTATATTTGCTTTTTTGTTTAAAAGTTACATTTTGTCATATTTCCCTGCATTTGTCAAGAGAATGAAGGCAGATTACCGTTGTGAAATTTATGTGAACTCTTATACTGTCACCTGTCCTATTCATCGAAGGCTCTTATAAGGTTGGTCCTGAAATGCCAACCTTGAGTTTGAAGGGTTGGAAAAGTTGAACCGCAGCTAGAAATGTTGGTACTGAAAGGTAATCCTTGAGTTAGAATGGTTGGGATAACCTTTTTGCTATGAGAAGGTGATGGATGGAACTAAATTTTCTTCTTGGATTGATTGAAATATTTAGGGCCAACCTTTTCAATAGAAAAATACAAGTCTAATCCAAATGGTGAAATTGTGTAGCAGTGCTTTTCCACACAAACTGAAGCAAAAATAACGTATTGGTAGATTATATCATTGCTAAGGTTGAGGTTAGGAGTCAGAAGTCAATGAGAGAATGAATAGGTTAAGAGCGTGTCTAACCCCTAGTGTTATGCTATTTATAGTAGTCATGTTTGAGTATGGCTACCCATCCAAATCGGACTAAACATGATGTAACCAAACTTCTGGTTAACACATCATAGGAAGTATAAAGCCCATATACACAGTGGGAAAAGTACGAGTCATGGGTACAACTCATAAATGTACTTGATAGAGCTAGGGATTGCCTACAAACCTTAGCTATTCTTTGGATCCTTGTAGAAGCTTTGAGACAATGTATAAGCAATAGGATAAGCCCAGATAAATGTTTTTTGGATGAAATATTGGATGTTTACCAAAAGAGGAGAATTACACATAAGAAAATGAATGATCCTCATTAATCAATTCCCACCAATTGAAGTTTTGTGCCTCTTAGATGTTGTAATCCTTCCTTGATAAACCAGGGCTTGCAACAAATATGATTGCAGATAAATTTAGGTCCACATATCTATCACTTCTGTAACTCATTCATTTTCATTTATTAATCTATTAAAACATACATGTACAACTATCTATACTATAACGAGTAGTGTGGATGAGTGGAGTAAGAGACCTTCATCCACAACCTTCCCCTCTAGTTTTCCTATTCAATTAGTACAATACCTCCCCTCCCTAGGAAGAGGGACTTTACCTGTTGAATTTTACCTATATCTCAGCATATGAAATTACAGCCAGTAATTTACTAAAAACAGAAATTTATCCTTGCTGATATAAATCTGAAAATTGCGCTAGTAACCTACAGCTGAGTTAAATAACAGCAAAAAGACAGCGGATGCATACATAACCAAGCACAAAAAAAACACAGTACACCAGATATTACCCTGGAAACCCCAGTGTGGGGAAAACCAGCTAAGAGGGGGCTTTATTGGCTCTTGATAAAGTGTTTACAGCAGCAAAAACACACCATAAAATTTTCTTACAGAAAATGTCTTCTTCCGGTAGCTGTACGGCCCAACCACATAAGCTGTATGGCCCAGCTAAATTAGCCCAGCAATTCAGCCTCTGGTCAGCCAAAAGGACCTGTACGGCCTGCTTGAATCAGCCCAGAACAGTCTCAGAACTGGCCTGTACGGCTTGGGACAGTTTGGCCTCTTCTCTGGTGCACCGTACAGCCTGTATGGCCTCCTTCCTCTGCTGGGTACGACCTGCTTCTGCTCCTTTGCTTGCTGTTGAACCTGCTGTTCTCCTGCAGATTTTGCCTCAGCCAAAGCTCCAACACTGCCCTCACACTCAGCCAATACTGCACTCAGCCAAGCGCCCCTCTTGCTCTCACTTGCTCAACCTCACAAATGAGAATTGTGTATCCAACTCCACCCTCAGCCCCTCTTTTATCTCTCCTTCAGCCCCCATTTTCCTTGAGATGTGTGCCCAGCCTTGGGCCTCAATGGTTGAGATTGGGGCTGTTGGACCCCACTCTCCACTAGGAGGTGCACCCCACTTAGACAGGGACCCACACTCCACTAGCAGCCACCTTTAGAGGTGCGCCATCTCTCCTTGGGCCCCACATTCCACTCAAGGAGGAATTTTTGCTGCAAGCCTAAGTCTAACTTAAGGTTGAGTTAAAAGGCTGATCTGGGCTATTAAGGTGTCCCTCAGCTGGCTTAGGACACATAGGCACAACTGAGACACCTATCGAGCTAAAACTAACACTCCCTCTTAGCTAGGGAGGTGTCTCCACCAGGGTCAATCTCTGATCCAATCAAATCTGCTGCTTCTGTTGTAGCTGCTTCCTCTGAACCGGAAGATCCACCTGCTACTTCTGCTGCACTCTGATCTGATGTGCTGTTCCGCTCAACCATCAATGTCAAGTCATACCAACTGACTTTCTTCGACACCGATCTCTGATCCATGATCCCCGTGGACCCACCTACAGACTGTCCGAGCACCTTGTACATCATTCCGTGCTTGATGCCAAGCCTCACTGCTGCATCCAAGGTCGCTCCCTCTGCCTGTATGAGCACATGTCCATTGAACATTACTTCATACCCCATATCCTCTAGAGTTGATATAGAGAGCAGGTTAACCTTCAACTCTGGCACATACATCACCTCATCCACCTCCAGAGACACTCATGGCTATAGCTAGAATCTGACGCATCCAACCCCCTTTACTGCATGCCTAGTGTGCGCCCCATTCTTCACATGGCAGTCTGAGCCTGTATCCGAAACACTAAGGAACACCGACCTCATTCCCGTCATATGGCGAAATGACGCACTGTCCACGAACCATGCCCCGCTGTCCTCAAACTCAGCCAATCTGCTGCTGCTAGAAAGAGTGGCAACTAGAGAATTCGTCCTTGAATTTCTCTGCAAACACATCCATCTTAGTAGATGTTGTAGCTGCTACCTCTGACTCCTTCTTCTTGTTAGGACACTTGCTGGCATAGTGGCCAATTTTGTGACATGCAAAGCATCTCACTTTGCCCATGTCCCTAGAGCCTCCCGCTCCACTGCTCTTCTTTGCATGAAGAGCCACATTCTCCTCCTCCTCCCTCTTCGATTGACTAGCCTGAGATGCATCCACTCGGAGCTCCTCCTGGGTGAAGTCGTCCCACAACCTCTCCCAATCAAGGAGTTTCTCCCGTGCAACCACCCCTCAGACAAACACGTCCCACTGCTTGGTGAAGCCATTCAAGGCTGTCCTCACCAGCTCGGTCTCATCCACGGTCTCTCCCACTGCTGCAAGTTCATCTTTAATCTGAGTGAACTTTGTGAGGTAAGTGACCACCGACTCTCCCTTGGCCATCTTTGTGCTTCTCAGCTTCTCTCTGAGCAACATCTTCCTGCTCTGGTTGTCAGACTGGTATAGCTTTACCAGGGCTTCCCACATTTCCTTCGCTGTCTTCTTGCTAGACAAATGTGGAATGATGTGGTTTTTGACACCATCCACAAGTATTCTCCTGGCCTTAACATCCTTCTTGGTATGGGCAGCTAGCTGTACTGGATCAGCCGGGGCTGCCACTTTGCCTTCTGCAATTTCCAGCAGCCCATTCTCCTCCAGCACCAAGCTAATTCGCTCCCTCCAAGGACAGAAATTTGAGGCTCCATCCAGCCTGTCCTTGACCCTTAAGCCTGCATTGGCCATTTGAGTATGCTGCCCTATTTTACCCACACTATCTGGTCTTCTGTCCCACTTGCCGATTTACTTTTCTGGTCTACCTAGCAAGTACTTGTGGTTGTCTTGTATTCTGTATTCAGAGGCTGGGTTCTGATACCATGTTGAATTTTACCTATATCTCAACATATGAAATTACAACCAGTGATTTACTAAAAACAGAGATATATCCTTGCTGATATAAATCTGAAAATTACGTTAGTAACCTACAACTGAGTTAAATAACAACAAAAAGACAACGGAAGCATACAAAACCAAGCACATAAAAAACACAGTATACCAGATATTAGAAACCCCAGTGTGGGGAAAACCAGCTAAGAGGGGGCTTTGTTGGCTCTTGAGAAAGTGTTTATTTTCTTATAGAAAATGTCTTTTTCTGGTAGTTGTACGCCCCAACCACATAAGCTGTATGACCCAGCTAAATTAGCCCAGCAATTCAGCCTCTACTCAGCCAAGAGAAGGACCTGTACGGCCTGCCTGATCAGCCCAATACACTCTCAGAACTGGCCTGTACGGCCTGGGACAGTTCGACCTCTTCTCTGGTGCACCGTACGGCCTGTACGACCTCCTTCCTTTGCCGGGTACGGCCTACTTTTGCTCCTTTGCTTGCTGTTGTAAAGCTTGCTGCTGAACCTGCTGTTCTCCAGCACTGCCCTCACACTTAGCCAACACTGCCCTTAGCCAAGCACCCCTCTTGTTCTCACTTGCTCAACCTCACAAATGAGAATTTTGTGTCCAACTCCACCCTCAGCCCCCATTTTCCTTGAGATGTGTGCCCAACCTTGGGCCTTAATGGCTAAGATTGGGGCTGCTGGACCCCACTCTCCACTAGGAGGTGTGCCCCCCTTGGACAGGGACCCACACTCCACTAGCAACCACCTTTAGAGGTGCGCCCTCTCTCCTTGGGCCCCACATTCCACTCAAGGAGGATTTTTTTGTTGCAAGCCTAAGTCTAACTTAAGGCTGAGATAAAAGGCTGATCTGGGCTATTAAGGTGTCCCTCAGCTGGCCTAGGACACATAGGCACAACTGAGACACCAACCGAGCTAAAAACTAACATTACCAAATCTCTTCAATGGAGTTCTTATAAGGTTATTCTAATACTAACATACCCTTTGGATTGGTTGAAGCTTAAAAGCAAGGTGTGACACTCAATGAATCATGTTTATGGTTGACTGTGCTATTGCAGATAGTTTCTTAGAGTGTAGTTTAAAGTATTAAAATATTTCTTTGGATAATATGAGATTTTTTTTTAATATTTTTTGTACTCATGCTAAATAGATCATGCTAAGCACATTGTTAAATGCAAATCCAAAAGAAGTTACAAGTTTGGAAGTGACAATGAGACAAAGCTAATCAAGAAAAAATAAAGGAATAACAATCACAATTCCGTACATAGAAATGTAGGAATTGTCATGAAGCTCTTAGTCAATTTATAGTATGTGAAATAATGTACATGTGATCAACTAAGATGGAGGTGGGATGTATAGTATTCAATGTTATTGTCTCTATTCATGATGGCAATTAAAATCAAGGGCTCTTTATACACAAAGTCAACATAGATAGCAGTTCGGGAACACAACCATTCACCCAACTAACTAGGACTTCCTAGTTAGGGCTTCCCAAGGATGTCTTGTAATAATGATCTTGTGATTGAACTCACAACCCACTTATAAAGTAATAAAGTACAACATACTATGAAATATTTACTCCAGTGTGGAGGCCACATGTTTGTCACTAAAGTCAAAATAGACTATAAGACAAAATATATCCAAGTGAGCAACTTGGGCTAGCTACCAATTTGAAATAAATAGATTTCCTGTTTATTACGAGTGACAAATATTTTTGCAATTATATATAAAAGAATATATAGAATAATGTTTGATTGATAAGAATTGATAAGATGATAAGAATGATGATTACAATGAGCCTCGTGACGGTATACTTATACGCATTGATTGGTCACGAGGTGAAGGGGTATGTGTCCTTTGACCTTTCATTAACCTAATTATATTATTATTATGTTTATAACATTGCCACCCTCTTAAGGAATGCTTTGTCCTCAAAGCATAGTAAATAGGATTCTCTCTAGCTGAGCATGTTTTCGTGGTGGATTCAAGTTTGTCTGGTTTTAGGGGGTTGACTTCATTCCTTCTTTGAGTGTTGGCGAGGTCCCTTTGTATTGTTTGCATCATATTCTAAAGTCTTTTGACTTGGTTGTTTAACGTAAAACCTTGATGCTTCTTGGTAACATTCCTTGCTTCCGTGGTTGTATGTTCCTCTATGCCTCTTGCATTTTTTTCATGAGTTGTTATACATTCTTCTTGAGAGTGGAACCCTCAACGCAATATAATTTATAATGTTGACCTTTCCAATTAAACTCCATGAATTGTTCTTCAAGGTTTGTGGTATAAGTGCCCAATTACATCAACCATTCTGCATCTAGCACCATATCCATTTCTTTGAGCAATATAGTGTAGAGTCCTGTTTGTAGTTCCAGTTCTTGCATTTGAAGTTTGAACTGAGACTTTATGACATCTTCCTACTTTGACCTTTTGTCCATCGGCAACCATAATGGTGAAGGACTTGGTGGGGTACACAAAAAGGTTTAGTTGTTTAGCAACAACGATTTCTATACAATTATGAGTATTGCTGGAATCTAAGAGTGCCGTTGCATTTCTATCCTTTATAATTCCTGCGGTATTTACATTAAGGGAGGAAGAGGGAAATCAAAGATTGGAATAAGCCTTGTTAGTAGTTTCAAGAAAAACCTAGACAAAACACGAACTTATCAAAACATCACTTTGGAAGAAGTTTGGAAGAAAATGCACAAGGTTGCAAGAGAGGTTCAAATTGTCAGCAAAAGGAAAGGATTAGCCTATTCTATAGAACTATACCAAGGAACAATTTGACAACAGGGAAATTAATGAGGAACCAACAGAACAACAAAAACTACATGAAGCAGGGGGTAAAACAAAGAAGATTAACATTGCCAAGGAGAGAGAAGAAGGAAAATACCTGGAAATACATGACTTTTTGGATGATAGAGCGATAGCAGAAGCAATACAAAAGGTATAAAAAAGGAATATGGAGACCTTATGCAAAACTAGTGAGGCAAAGGCCTTCCAATATGAATCCCAAATATAAATGCAAAGTACAAGAACTCCGAAAACTGCTAGATGCAGGTGTTATTTATCCAATCAAGGAAAGTGAAGGGGTTGTGGCCAAGAAGAAGAATGGTAAAGCTCATAATTTATGTGGACTTTACAAAATTGAATCAGGAAACGATCAAAGATCCTTTCCCAACCCCTTTTACAGAGTAAATCTTAGAAGTTGTAGCAATTGGTGAGATACATTGATTCATATATGGGTATTCAGGGTATAATCAGGTGTCTATAATTGAAAAGGACCAACCACTCACCACTTTTGCAATTGAGTGGGGAGCATATGCATACCAGAGGATACCTTTTTTTCTAGATAATACACCGGCATCCTTTTCCAAGACCATTATAGAATTTTTCAATAATTTTATTCCTAATTCATTTGAGGTATATTGAGATGATTGGATGTCAATTGGGTCTAGCTTGAGAGGTTAAGAGGAGTTGTTATCCTCTCCACCCAGGTTCAAATCCTGTTTGATTTGTTTGCCAACTTTGCCTTTTGTGGGCCGATTGTGGCTGGCAAGGTGCCAACAATCTCACTCT
>ML778078.1:431490-464034 GCA_009831015.1 Picea engelmannii | reverse complement strand
AGAACCCTTGCGTAGGGCTGCAAGGTAGTGATATCTAGTTAGTTTTAGATGAATTTGCCACGTCATAGAGGCAAGGTCTGATATTTCAGTTACTTCTGTTTGGGAACAAAATTTTCCAGTGTGAACTGCCTTTTTTGCATTAAACATTTCTACCACATTGAATATTTTTTTCCTTGGAATACGATCCATCCCACCTTCAAGCCATAAGCATGAATGAGATTGCTGGTACCTTGACAACCCCATCAACAATTGGCTCATGAAGACCAAACACGTCACAAGCGGGATTTGAACCCGGGTGAAGAGGATAACATTCCTCCTTAACCACCCAAGCTAGACCCAATAGACAGGCCACAGCCTGAGTGGGCCTAATGGTTAAGAACGTGTGTTTCCTCCTTGAAGGTCACAGGTTCAAATCCAAAGGGAGGTAGGGTATGTATACCTCCATAGACTTTAGCAGTCAAATCGATGTGCGGAGTGGGTCTCTTGTCCCACAAACAAGGGGGTCTCATGCACCACCAATTGGTGTCTGGCTTGGCCGTGACCTTATTATTATTATGAAAGCAATGTCATTGATAGTCATATTATTTATATGAATTTTGTGGATCAGAAACCATCACATTCATTGGCATGCTGACTTTTTTTGTTAATTATGCTTGATATAATTTCTACAAATTCCGTTGCTGATATATGGTCTACTATGCAATGACTTCAGGTTTCAAATGCTGTGGACCATGTGCAATCAGGGACTGTTGCCCTTCAAAAGGCCAAGACTTTACAGCGGAATTCAAGGAAGTGGATGTGCATTGCCATCATAATTCTTTTAATAATTGTAGCCGTAATTGTTGTTGGAGTTATTAAGCCGTGGCAAAGCAAACAAGCTTAATAAGTTAAGTTCGGAGAACTAGTTTGGTTTTCTTGAAAATTTATGTTGTTATTTACAAATCATGTCTGGTGTCTTGGGCAACTTCATCCAAACTGGTAAGCATCTCTTCGAACCTACTTGAAAAGTGCTTCGAATATTCTAGTTTAAGTTTTGCCAATCCTGCCAGAAACCATTTATCCTTGTGGGTTGTTTCATCCAGTTGTTATCCTAGCTTAGCTGATGAAGTTACCTTTCCAAGGAACTTTGAGAAAATTATGTAATGTACTCTTTTGTTTCATCTCCCACATTTTTTTTTATTTTCAAGCAGACATTCATTCTGAAATCTCCACTGAAATGCTAATAAATTGCAGAAATCAAGTATGCAGTCACTGTATTGTATTTTTCTGGTCAAACAATTGAATTGCAACTATAAAATGCCACATAAAAGAACAGTTCTAACGAGCACTATTATGTTAGTTTTCTTTGTAACTTAACAAAGACAAATTTAGAAGTTTCAACTTATCTTATGTTGGTCTTGTTTTACTTTAAGAACCATCAGATTAAACTGCTCTTCAGCTCTTCAATGTCTAGTGTATGTCCTTTCATACTTACGGTTTTACTTACAATATATATCTTTATTATACAAGTTTAGATTCATTTGAACTCTCCAGTGAAATGCTTATAAATTGTAGAAATTACGTATTCAGTCATTGTACTTGTATTTTTCTGTTCAAACAATTGAATTGCAACTATAAAATGCCACCTAAGAGAACAATTCAAATTTCTAACAAACACTATTATGTTAGTTTTCTTTGTAACTTAACAATGACAACTTCAGAAGTTTCAATTTGTTTCATGTTGGCCTTATTTTAAGAACTTTCAGATTAAACTGCTCTTCAGCTCTTCAATGTCTAGTGTACGTCCTTTCATACTGATGGTTTTACTTACAATATATATCTTTATTATATAAGTTTTTAGATTCATTTCAAACTCTCCAGTGAAATGCTTATAAATTGCAGAAATTAAGTATTCAATCAGTGTACTTGTATTTTTCTGGTCAAACAATTGAATTGCAACTATAAAATGCCACCTAAGAGAACAATTCTAACAAACACTATTATGTTAGTTTTCTTTGTAACTTAACAATTACAACTTCAGAAGTTTCAATTTGTCTCATGTTGGCCTTATTTTATTTTAAGAACCATTAGATTAGACAACTCTTTAATGTCCATTCATACTTATTGTTTTACTTGCAACATATATCTTTATTATACAAAGTCTTTGCAATCTGCCCCTGCTATACCTGTGGATAATTAAGTATAGAGGTGGGAGAATACAAAATTACAACAAAGGTTTTATGACCCAGAGTTTAACATTATAAAACTAATAGACTTTTATCACCAGTGCTTTGTTTTGGTTTATTAACGTGTGAAACGTTTTCAACTAATGTGTTTCGAGGGAAATAAGAAAATGTTAGCAGTGTTAGAAGTGTTGCAGAGGAAGAGGGAGGGAAAATTTTATAAATTAAATAAAAGAAGTAAATCAAAGAAAACAGACAGTTGGCCTTATTTTAAGAACCACCAGATTAAACTGCTTTTCAGCTCTTCAATGTCTAATGTACGTCCTTTCATACTTATGGTTTTACTTACAATATAAATCTTTATTATATAAGTTTTTAGATTCATTTCTAACTCCAGTGAAATGCTTATAAATTGCAGAAATTAAGTATTCAGTCACTGTACTTGTATTTTTATGGTCAAACAATTCAATTGCAACTATAAAATGCCACCTAAGAGAACAATTCTAACAAACACTATTATGTTAGTTTTCTTTGTAACTTAACAATGACAACTTCAAAAGTTTCAATTTGTCTCATGTTGGCCTTATTGTACAAGAACCATTAGATTATACAGCTCTTCAATGTCCATTCATACTTATTGTTTTACTTGCAACATATATCTTTATTATACAAAGTCTTTGCAATCTGCCCCTGCTATACCTGTGGATAATTAAGTATTGAGGTGGGAGAACACAAAGTTCCAACAAAGGTTTTATGACTCGGAGTTTGACATTATAAAACTAATAGACTTGTATCGCCAATGCTTTGTTTTGGTTTATTAATGTGCGAAACTTTTTCAACTGATGTGTTTTGAGTGAACACTCATCGTCAGGGAAATAAGAAAATGTTAGCAGTGGTAGAAGTGTTGCAGAGGAAGAGGGAGGGGAATTTTTCATAAATTAAATAAACGAAGTAAATCAAAGAAAACAGACAATTGAAATATGAAAAAAAGAAATAGAAGATGCCAAATAATTTTATCAAATTACAAGGAGAGGGGTGTGGAAAAATATCAATTAGCAAATGTTTTTAAAGAAATAACAATGAAGGAAATAATAAAAAGACGATGAAAAGGTAAAAAGAAAATGACAAAGGAAGAAAACGAATAAAAATAAGGCTGTACATTGCATGAAAGGAACAAAAATTTACAGAGGCATATAAAATACGACTAATTGTGTGTGGATAACATTGCTGTTGGCTTTTGTGCTCTGCTCCTTGGACAGGTTGAGCGAAATTAAACATACAAAGGGGTGTTGTCCTTTTCTCATTAGCCCACAAGCCAATGTACATTAGATTCCCATAGGAAAGATGAAGATCATCTGGTTCTCTCATCTAGTTGATCTCACACCAATCTCTTTCAATGTCTTGCTTGATGCCATCCATTGCATCTTTAATCTCCTTGAAATTCTTCCTGTAGTTGCGAACTGCATTCGTGACATAACAAACTCCCTTTTAGAGAATCCTATTTGCTACCTATGCGGGAGCACCATCTGTTGAGTTGCTGACTTTGCTTTGGTGGTTTTTGACAGCATCGTCAAAGATATTTCTAGGGATTGAACCATGGTTCTTCATTAGGTCTCTTTCGGAATAAGGGTGAAGATGCAGAAAGGCTAGAGGAATGTGCTAAGTATGATAGCTAAACTTGGTCTCTCTAGGGATTGAACAATGGATTTTCATTGAGTCGTTTCAGGAATAAGGATGGGGGCAGAGAAAGGATAGAGGAATGTGCTGATGATAGCTAAACTTTTAGGGAACTTTTATGATTTATAGTTTCATGGTTGGCTTTGAATTTAACCTTTTAGTGAATCGATATGTACAACAATAGGTTGTAGTCTTAACATTTTATGAATTTGACCTTTTTCAACAACTCAAAATAATGAGGGAAATCAACATTTTTGTCTATAATCTTGCAAGAATAATTTTTGATTGATGGAATTGCGTATATCAATTGTTAACAATTGCAAAATTAAGTATTAGTGGGAGTATTCAAGGGCATTGAATCCATCTTTGCATTAAAAACAACAATTTCAACAACATCTTTGCATTAAAAACAACAATTTCAACAATCCAAAATTGCAATTTCAACAATCCAAAATTGCAATTTCAACAATGCTTTTATGGTTAGATTCTGATAATGGAAAACTAGAAAATGTCAAAATCATAGAATATTTAGCCTTCTTCTAAAAGCAATTTGCATTAAAGGCCTCCTTGATCCAAGTGATGTGGGAACAAGTGTTTGAATATCAAAACTAAATCTCCTATGCATTGAATGTTGTGAACATTCTTTTCAAGGGAAAGTTCAAGAACTTTTAAAATGGCACATGCCTCTACATGATTATTGGCAGTAACTCCAAGCCTCCATTATTTTAAACAAAACATTAATCTATGGTTGCTAACAAGCCCCCCTACTTCCACTATCCGTAGATTTCCTTCTATGGTCCCAATTATACTTGCAATACAATAACTGTATTATGTTGTATACTTTAAAGGTTGTATTCGCCATATCACGAATTTACATTCCATGTTCTTTCTCTACGAAATAAGGAGAGATTTCACTCATTGTATTGACAACTTTTTAAATAAAAAATTGAGTTGGATTCTTTCCAAGTAGTTTTGGATGGTCACATGAAGCATATTGAGGAAAATTTTGGATGTTTTGATTGAATAAATTTTTGTTTTGGACTTGCCAAATACTTTGAAGGCATGCTAGGTAACACTCTCAGTGAAATGTTAAAGTTGTTGGAATTCAACTTAGAGTTGGTTAGGGTTAGAGTAGACTCGGATTGAAATTAGTCTATAACTCAATTTATGAGCTAGTTTACTAAAAAATACATAAAACATTAAAATTTTAATGAAAAAATATATGTTCATCTATACCAATGTAAGTGACAATAGAATCCAAAAAACCATGATTCCAAATCATTAGAGACAAAATATGCAAGGTCTGTTCATGTATATACCATGTAAGGGTGAATATAGCAAATTGGCACTGAGTGCAAAACATATCTAAAACAAAATACATAAACAATGAGGCTCTAAATGGTCTCTAGAGTCCAAAAAACAACATTGTCCAAGCTACTACTCTACTATATATCAATTATAATTGATCAACATGACCAATCATCAAACTCATCACCACTGTTGGAAATGAGATTCTTGTCAACAACTATAGGACCATCATCTAGCTCAAACTCGTCGGATTCCTTAGGGACATTTGTAGTAGTACTACTAGTAGCATGGGCTCACGCCCGTCTTTGGTGTCACTAGTGGATCATCATCCAAAACCATTTGCCCCAAGTCATTAATGTCAAACTTTGTTGGGCGAGTCTCCTCTTCCCATTTCAAGGATGGATCAATATCATCCAAGACAAATGGGATTTGTATAAGGTTTTTTGTTTAGTAATTGGTTGTCTTTAGTTGGAGGTTGTATGTATGAAGGTGAGATCATTTAACTTGAATTGTTCCAAGCAATTTCTCTTCATGTTAATTTACTCAAAGACAAACCAATTGCACTCACACTTGGAAGCACTACAAATTTGACTTAGTATATGAATCAAAATTTTTCGTAGCTACAGATAATGGCTATCAAATAACTCCCACCAACGTGCTTCAGTAAATGACTCCCACCAATGTGCTTCAATAAATGACTAAATCATGAAAATCAAAGAAACAAATAGTTAATTCAACAAGTTAGTTTGTCACTTTGGCTAAAAATACAAATACTTAAGACTTAAACAATTGAACTTAAAAACCTTTGGAATTACTTACTTGGTTGGTCCACATCTCTTGCAATCTTTTCTAGTTTTTTGCCAAAAGTACTCATGGCTCCACTTAAAAAACCAACTCATTGGTGTATTTATAGTTCTTGACTCTCATCGAAGACCATGCTATCTATACACTTGTACAATCCATCTTTGAGCTCCCTAGTTTGATCTTCTCCAAAGTCATCTTTGTAATGATACCTTGGGTTCATGGCATACCCAACTGTATGTATAGGATGATGGAGTTGATTTTTCCATATGTTATCGATGATTTCTCAGATAGGTCCATAGTTAGCTAGTCTATCTTTGTACGTTGCCTTTACATACTCCTTTCCTTAATCCATGGCCTCATAAATGTAACTTACGGCCAATTTTTCCCCATCCACCAATGGGAACACCTTAACAAGGGGTTCAACAATTTTCACATTTTTTTTTTTTCGAAAACGAGTTCTCAAAAACTTTCTTTTTGGTGTCTTTCCCATGATGTTTGCAACACCATTGAGATGCATTCCATTATCACTTCCAAACATATTTTTCAAGTTTTTTGCATGGGAAAGGAGAGATTGCAACGTGAGGAAGTTCCTTGCAAATTTAGTGACGGTAGACCTAACAAGCTCCTTGTCCCTGTTCTTTTTTCTCATTAGGTTCAATACCCATGAGTGATAGATGCATTTTGTAATGCTCTTGGCATGATATACAATGTTTATGATCCACTCTTGTTTGTCTATATCCTCAAGCATGAGGTCTATGCAATGTGCAACACATGGGGTTGAGAATATGGTTGTGTATTTACTCTCTAACATATTACCAACAAAAACATAGTTGGAGGCATTATTTGTGATGATCTGAGCAATATTTTCCATCCCCACCACTACAAACAACCTCATGTAAAAGCTGAAATAAGAAGTTTGCAACTTTCACCCTGTTGCCTCCCTAGTTGCACTAAGCAAGATTGACGTTGATCCACAAAGTTGTACAAGTCACTTGTTGAAAATCAAAGTTCAGAAGTCCAGTCGGGTCTTATGGCCCCTTCAAAATTTTTCGTCTTCTTCTTCTTTTATGCATGTTCCATACCTCCATGGAGGAATTGTAATAAAATGAGCTAGCATGAGGCATTTCTTATGTAAAAGACTCAACGCCCTAAGACTTGATCATCAATGCATACTCTAAAGTGTTTTTTTACTTGTTAATTATATCTTGCTTTTTAGCGATTTATAATTTCTAAGTTTTTTCACTCACTTCCTCCAAAGCTGGAGTGTGTACTAATGGTTAGGCCTTAGTGTGTTATGTATGAGTCTAGTGTCTAATGTATATTACCATGCTAGTCATTTATATAGAGTCTTATGGACGTGCATTAGGTTCCTTTAGGATTTTTTAATTATTTTAGTAAGTTGTTAAATTTCCCGTAAAACAAGATTTTTACCTTGTAAATGATGTAAATATTGACTAAGTGGTACTAGGAGGCATTATATGCCTTGGGGGTATCGTTTTCTAACCCAGAATACCCCTTGTACCCTTGTACCCCCTTTTCAAGAGAAATGATTGACTTTTTCTCATTAAAAAGTCAATTTTACTCAAAAAAGGTGAATAAAAGAAAAATAAATTAGCATTCCTATTTTTTAGGAAGCATGTCGGGGACATGTTTTGAGTTAACTCACCCTCTCTCTTATTCCATTGAGTGATGGTGGAACTTAATGGCAAGTAAGAAGGAGTTGTGAGAGAGTTAAGTGATGAGTTGACTCTACATGGTGGAGATCTCACGAAAGAAGTGCGCCCTCTCTTGGGAGGTGGTGCACTCTCCTTGAGGGTGCCAATCCCAAGGAGATGCACACCTATTCCAAGAGAGGTGGCGCCTTCCACCTCTCTCCATCATTCACTTGTGGTGAGTTATCTAGTGTTAGCTTGAGAGGTGGTGTTGATATTATGGTATTTGCGGAAGGTATTAACCTCCATGTGTAACCTTTGACTAGAATAGAATATTTCGGAAGCTAGAGAAATCCTAAACGGATGTGTAAAAACCCTAGAAGACAAGTCGGCTCAATAAAATAATTAATATTAAAGTATTATCTTCTAGAAGGAAAAGTCGGCCCAGACAGGTGACAAGAACCACTATAAATATGAGGCGCTTGAGCTCATTTATACATACTCACTTCACTCACTCTCTCAGTAAAGTATGGCGCAAGTTTGGAGCTGCAGTTGCAAGAAAGGAAGGTGCATCTTCTGGGGTGATTCTTGGTCTTTCTCTCTAGCGCTATCTAGCCTAAGATATGTGCCCTACCTTCTAGTATCTCTTGGTGGTATTCTTGGTGACATTTTGAAGTATATTAGTGGATTTCTTGGAGGTGCAAATTTGGGGAAGAAGTGCAACTACAACTGCTGCAGTAGAGTATTTTTCTTGTTATGTGGTTGTGGAGACTCTCTCTCTTGTGCGCTACCCTTGGAGAAGGTGCACTCTCCTTGTCTTGTGTTGTTGCTTCATTTTGACGGTGTTTTCTGGTTCCATCTCGTGCTACTGTTGCAACTATGGTTTATCTGTTGGTTCTAGTGTGGATTTTCAGAATCATTATATCTAGTAAAGGTTAAGGTGCTTGGGGGTGGATGCATGTCTATGGTTGGGTGACAATAATGATATTGTCTATGGTTAAAATGAGCACATCAAATATTTTAACAAGTAATGGGCCCACACTACCTTCTAAATAGTCTAACCGTTGGAAGGTAGATCGAGAGTTCTTTGTCAAGCTTGTTGTAGCACCAGTTGCAGCTGCAACCAGGGTTTCTGATTTACCAGTTGCAGCAAACCCTAACCTAATTCTTTGAGCACTTTAAGTGAAACGTTTGGCATAATTACTGGATATTCTAGCGCACCCATTGGTAACTTCAGCTAGAAAAAATGTCAAGGTTAAATTTTTGGGTCAAACTCAAGGTTTGACTGGTCAAAGTCAAAGTCAAAGGAAGTCATGACGTACTCTATGAAGTCAGAGAACAAGCTAGAAGGAGCTTCAAATTTCAGAGAATGGAAGACAAGGATTGACCTCATCCTTTCGAAGAACAAAGTTATAGATATCGTGAAGGCCAAGATCCCACAATTTGAAGTAGGAAAAGAGAAGGAACCTTAGAATGTTGTAGCAATGGAGAAGTTCAAGGACAATGACATCAATTCCATGAGCATCATTGTGGACTCCGTCAAAGATCACTTGATACCCTACATATCCAATCTTGACTCATCCAAGAAGATGTATGATGCCCTAACTAACCTTTTTGCCATCAGAAATATTGGACAAGTGATGAGTTTGAAGAATGAGCTTCGTGACACAAAGATGACTAAGGATGTCAATGTAACCTCGTACTTTGTTAGGATTTCTTAGTTGAGAGATCAACTACAAGATATTGAAGAAGTTATTCCAGAAAAGGTAGTTGTGAATATTACACTTAATGGTCTTTCTAGATCATGGGATGCATTTGCTGCAAGCATGAACACAAGAAAGGAGTTTCCCACGTTTGAATAACTTTGGACCTATTGCGCACAAGAAGAAACAAGGATCAAATAAAAGGGAATATCTCAAAAGGAAGAGGATACTCAAGCCTATGCAACAAAGTTCAAGAGACATGAAGGTAAGAAAATATTTGGTTCAAAAAATAAATCCAATCATAAGAAAGACATGTCAAAGGTACAATGTTTTGGTTGTCATAAATATGGCCACTGCAAACATCAATGTCCTGAATTAGCAAAGAAAAGAAAGGAAAAACACCACACATCAGCTGCTAATGATGAAGTACCTTCAAAGAAATCCAAGCATGAAGAAACAAATTTCATCTACTAATAATCTCTTGTAGGATATCTTGAAGACACCATGTGACTAATCGATAGTGGAGCTTCCAAACACATGACATGTGACCATGAAAAACTCTCAAGCATGAATGAAAATAAAATCTCTCATAGAGTGGAACTTGGAGACAAGAACTCTTATGTAGTCAAGGGAATTGGAAAAGCCTCTATCAAATTGGAATCAAGTAACAATGTTAATCTTAGCAATGTTTTGTATGTACCTGGTTTGAAAAAGAATTTAGTATCTATTTCGTGTTTAGAAGACAAAGGAGATATAATAGCCTTTGTCAATGGAAAAGTACTCGTATGGTCTAAAGATTAAAAAATAGAAGATGCTAGATTTATTGGTATTCGTGAAGGAAGATTGTATAAACTTCTAGGTCAATATGCTCAAGCTCTCGAACATGATGAAATCAATCCTAGTGAGTTATGGCATAGAAGGTATGCTCACCTTCATTATCAAAGAATTGCCATCTCTAAAGTAGATGGTTGTAGGCATACCATAACTACAATCAGTACACAAAGGTGTTTGCAAAGGATGTGCACTTGGGAAGAATATTAAGAAGCCATTCCCAAGTAGTGAGAATAGATCCAAGGAGATCTTGGATCTCATACACTTAGATGTATGTGGTCCTATACTAGTGAAATCTCTAGGAGGATATCTCTACTATGTAACATTCATCGATGACTTCTCATGAAAAACCTAGTGTACATGTTGAAGACAAAGGATGAAGTATTTACCAAATTCCAAGAACTCAAAACTGAAGTGGAAAACTTGACAGACAAGAAGATCAAGACACTAAGATCTGATAATGAAGGAGAATACACCTCCACGGAGCTCGTTTCCTTTTGTAAAGTAGCCGAGATTAGGACGAAGCTAATTTCCCCACATAATACAAAATGGTGTGGCAGAAAGAAAGAACCGATCCATTGAAGAATCTGTTAAGGCAATGATGAACGACCATAATCTATCCATGTTTCTACGGTGAGAAGCAACTATGATAACCGTATATGTTCAGAATATAAGTCCTGATTGTATATTGAGGAACATGACTCCAGAAGAAGCTTTATCCGAAAATTGTGTCTAGACTTGAAGGAAAGTCTGTAGTCACTTAAAAATGGGTTTACAAGATAAAACATGTAGTAGATGGGAGTATCAATAAACATAATGCAAGATTCGTGGCTAGAGAGTTCTCCGATTAGGAGGGAGAAGACAACGATGAGACGTTTTCTCTAGTTGCCGGATACACCTCTATTAGAGCCATCATATCTTTTGCAGCATCCATGGGTTGGATTTTACATCAGATGGATGTAAAAACTGATTTTCTCAATGGAGTAATTGAAGAAGAAGTATACATAGAGAAACCCCAAGTTTTTGAAGAACACTCGAGGGAAACCCATGTATGAATATTAAAGAAGGCCTTGTATGGACTCAAGCAAGCTCCAAAATCTTGATATGCAGGAATTGGCAGTTACTTGAGGAGACTTGGATTTTCCAAGAGCTATGCTAATCAAAGCCTTTATTACAAGGTTATGAATGATGCACCTGTGATCCTGCTACTATATGTGGATGATTTTTTTCTGACATGTGCAGAGCCTGTCATTATTCAATGTAAGAGGGAGTTAGCCTATGAATTCAATATGAAGGATCTTGGTCTCATGCATTATTATTTGGGACTAGAAGTATGGCAGAAGCGTGGTGAAATCTTCCCGGGGCAAGGGAAGTATGTTGTAAAGATCCTTCAGAAGTTTAGGATGATGGATTGTAAATCCATGGAAACTCCCATGGTGATAGATATGAAGAAGCTGAGAGACTTTGATTCTGATCCAGTAGACTCGTCCCTATACCGGAAGTTGATTGGCTCATTGATGTATTTGGTTAATACCTTGCCGAGCATTTTCTTTTCCGTGAACATGTTGAGCCAGTTCTAGGTGGAACCTAGACATGATCATTGGATAGCTGCAAAGCACATTTTGAGATATATTTGTGGGACGCTAAATTATGGTTTGCGATATGCCTCAAACTATGACAAACAATTGCATGGATTTACTGATTCAGATTGGCAGGGAGTGCAGATGACATAAATATTACTTTTGGTATATGTTTTAGTTTGGGCTTTGCTATGATATCATGGGCTAGTAGGAAACATAAGTCTGTTGCACTCAGCACTACAAAAGCAGAGTATATTGCAGCTTTTGATGCTTGTACGTAAGCAATATGGCTCCGTAAGATGATTTATGGACTGTTTGATCAGGTGCTGGATTCGACTGTGATATATTGTGATAATCAAAGCTGTGTGAAGCTTTCAGAGAACCTCGTGTTCCATGACAGGTCGAAGCACATTGAGATCAAGTACTATTTTATTCGTGATAAAGTCCAGAAGGGAGAAGTGATTCTCCAGTGCATCTCCACTGATGAGCAGACAACTAATATTTTGACGAAGCCTCTGTCTAAGATAAAATTTTCATACTTGAGGGACAGGCTGGGAATTATGGATATACCCTCCCTTGGTTGAAAAGGAGGAGATGACTTCCTCGGTTGGGAGGGAGTGATGATATATGCAATCATGGATAATCAATGTGTCGGTGGAAATATATTCTCCAGGTGGAGAATGGTCTAGGTAGAACATATTGCTGATGTACCATGGACAACTATTCTCCTGAGGCATTTCCTAGATAGGAAGAATGGTCTAGGAAAACTATTCTCCCGGGGCTTTTCCCAGACAGGTAGAATGGTCCGTCTCCTTGAGTTCACAGTAGTGACCAGAGTGGGGAGATTGGTACAAGGAAAACATTTTCCATGAGTTCATAGTAGTGGCCATAGGGGGGAAAATGGTCCAAGACAATCATTCTTCTTGAGTTCACAGTAGTGACCAGAGTGGGAAGAATGGTCCTTGTATCCCATGGCATGGCTTTCAACATCCGTTGGGACAATATTTCTTCCTGTGTCACAGGAAGTGACCAAGATAGGAAGAATGGTCCCTATATCACTCTGTTGAGTGAGTGACTTATGCGAGACACTCTGTTGAGTGCACTAAGTCCAACACATGACTTATTCAACATCATGCTCGACTACTCAGATGGAGTATGGCCTCGAGAGATGATGTAGACAATGATATATTTTGATGCTAGTATGCTACCAGATGCTACTGATAGTGATGATGATGCTCGTGACTTGATCTGCGTGATCATGAGATAGCCTCTGTGGCTATGATGATGCTACTTGTAGAATGGTCTGCAAGACTATGTGAGCCTTGCCGATACCATGTGAAATGGATGGATGTGTTTGAGACCATTACAGTTAATACCTCCCTGGCTAGGAGGGAGTGTTGATATTATGGTAATTGTGGGAGGTATTAACCTCCATGTGTAACCTTTGACTAGAATAGAATATTTCATAAACTATAGAAATCCTAAATGGATGTGTAAAAACCCTAGAAGACAAGTCGGCTCAGTAAAATAATTAATATTAAAGTATTAGCTTCTAGAAGGACAATTCGACCCAGATAGGTGATAAGAACCACTATAAATAGGAGGCTCTTGAGCTCATTTGTACATACTCACTTCACTCACTCTCTCAGTAAAGTATAGCACATGTTTGGAGCTGCAGTTGCAAGAAAGGAAGGTGCATCTTCTGGGGTGATTCTTGGTCTTTCTCTCTAGTGCTATATAGCCTAAGATATGCGCCCTACCTTCTAGTATCTCTTGGTGGTATTCTTGGTGACATCTTGAAGTATATTAGTGGATTTATTGAAGGTGGAGATTTGGGGAAGAAGTGCAACTACAACTGCTACAATTGAGTATTTTTCTTGTTCTGTGGTTGTGGAGACTCTCTCTCTTATGCGCTACCCTTGGAGAAGGTGCGCTCTCCTTGTCTTGTGTTGTTGATGCAGTTGGATGGTGTTTTCTGGTTCCATCTCGTGCTACTGCTGCAGCTAGGGTTTATTTGTTGGTTCTAGTGTGGATTTTTAGAATCATTCTATCTAGCAAAGGTTAAGGTGCTCGGGAGTGGTTGGATGCCTATGGTTGGGTGACAATAGTGATATTCTCTATGGTTAAAATGAGCACACCAAATATTTTAATAGGTGGCACTCAAACCTCACTCACATGTGGCGCATATCCATGAGCTAACTCTCCCTCTAGCTTTGGGAATTTCTCCCACTTAGCTATTTAAGCACGGTGACCCCTCTCCTCATGGTTAATGGGAGTTTGGATATAGCTTGGCATTGTACATGTAATTTTGATATCATTTTGGAATAAAGAAGAATTTGGAGTTCATATGGTGGATGGCATTACTTGTGTGGATGCTTGATGTTCATGTTTAAATTTGAGGTAACCGTAGCTTAGTTGTTTGCATTTTAATTTCGTAAGTTGGCCTTGGAAGGGGTGTTGTCACCCGATAGGAAAAGATATTATAAACTACTTTGTTTCTTAGATCCCTTTTTCTTTTTACATATGCTATTAAATATTTGCATGCAAATTTCGGTTAATTAACATGCTATTTAGATTTAATGTATAGGGAGAACCAATATTTAACGGATTGTTTGCAAGTCTATTAAGTTTTATAGGTCCTCATACTTGGAGAAGTGGCTGGTTTGAGTTCAATATTCCACAAGCTTAAATCCTATCGAGAAAACAATTCCCTCAGCTCTTCACCGGAAGACTCCATGGCCCAAATATTCCTCCTTACCAAGCTCCTCTCTCTCTCTTTCTCAAAAAATCTGAAATTTTTCCTGGTTAACCTTTTTATGCATGCAAGTAAATCTCAGTTTTAAAGTTATATATCAAAAAGTAGATTTTACTTTTGCATGCATGCATGCTAGATCTAGTTTACATTTAAGGTTTCATCATTATAAGTAGATCTAGCATAAAAAGTCTTCTTTTAGAAATAATTTTATAGTAAAATTTTAAGGCTAAAAGGTAGAGTTAATTTTAAGATCTTTCGTTTCATATTTGGAAATCTTAGTGCCATTTTGTTTGTTGTCCCAAACAACAAACAAAATTCAATAATAAATCTTTCTTTCTTGGTCTTTTGCAGGCTATCCCAAAGCACTTTGGGGCACTTTCCTCCACTTTAGATTGTTTTATTTTTATTTTTTATTTTATTTTTCCAGGTTAAGGAACAGTCAAGGGGAAACTATGCCCGATTTTCGAGGATCTGGAGCATTCGAGACCACCCAAGGTACCTAACCTTCTTCCAAATCGATTTTTTTTGCATAAAAAATTGTAAGTTTGTTGGCCTAAACTTTAAAGGGCCATAAAACTTCTTCCAAAAATATTGTAACTCGAAATAAGTGGTGGGATCACCCACTAGGCCTCCCATCCCCCTAGCCCTGGGGGGATTGTCTCCTTTTTGCAGTGTGTCTTTTTCATGTGCTTGATTTCATTTAAACAAGTTAAAATAAACATAAAATAAACCCAAGCACAACAAAACAATTAGCTTCGTTTCAATTTCTTAGATTAGTTAGTTTAGATTTCAATTTTATAATTTATTTCAGTTATTTCAATTTGGAAAAGTAACAGCCCGCACGGGTGTAGACGGATTGGCAAGTGCCGTGTAAATGGAAGGAAATTTGTAAATGAAGTCTCATGTTCGATTCTCACCCGGACTTACTCGTGCGCCATTCTTGCGGGCTGGGTGGTTGCACCTGGGGTTATAGTGGTAGCCGCCTGGGGATCGACCCCGTGTCACGCGAGTATGAGAACCGCGAGTTGCCAATTCCCCCAGTAAAAAAAAAAAAAAATTTTTTTTTGGAAAAGTAACGAACCTTCCCCGTTAGGGCCTTAGTATGATCTCGACCATTGCGATCTTTGCTTGATCCGTGGTGTGATCATAAAGGGACCTGAGTTGTGTGGAGTAGTTTAACTAGGAAATCCCTTTTTCCATTATTTCTCATAGGGACCAATACTCGTGATCCAGGAGGATCTTGGTGGCCACCCACCTTTTCCAACTGTCTCAAAACAAATTTTTGGCAACTTACTATTTTTAGCAGTTTTTCGGTTCCTGAACTTCTGGGGCCATTTTCAGGGCTCAAACGACGTTTTTTCACAATCAGACACCTCAATGATAGCCAATGACTTTTTATCAATGCCCCTAAATGAATCTCTTCGTTAATACCTTTCCAACGAGCTATCGTGCACCCTAAACAGAGATCATATGAAAAATTTACGACCCCGAGAAGTTGATGTACTAACTTACCCCAACGGGGCCCACATGACTTTTGGCACTTCATATCCTAGGGTTATGTTTTTGGATGTCTAGGGTTTTGGCATTCATGTTTATTGTAAAAATTCCTTCAGAGCCTCATTGTACTCATCTTCTTGCAAATGAGCGTAGTCGTCACATCTCTTCTTAGAGATAAGCTGCCACCATTCTAGCAAGCTTGTTTTCAGTCTGCATTTTACAGTTTTCAACATATTTCTTATTTAATAAAGGTCAAGTTTTACCTTATCTTTGTTATTGTTCACTGTGTCTCTATGTTAATATTAAAAATCAGTGGTTTCATTTCGTTCTGCTCATAAATCTGGATCAATGGTATCAAAGCGGTTTGCTCCTTGTCATTTTTTTAATGCATGTTCCTGACGCACTCAGGGTATAGAGAGTTGGGTCTTGAGCTTGTTTCTCTTGAGGAAAAGTGGTCTCGCATGCCCAAGAAACCGTCCATGGCGGGAAAAAATAAAGACGAAGAGACATGAGATCCTTTCAAAATGTTGCTCGAGGAAGCCCTTGAGCGACATAGGAACGAGATGATGGAAAAATTTGCACAAATACTTCGACGAATGCCGACAAGCGACGCATCCACCTAAAGCGGAGGAGCCGCCCCTTTCAAGGTACAAATCATTTTTGATATTCCTATATTTTAAGGTCAAATAGATTAGGATGCTGTAGATAAATGGTTAAACCTTCTAGAAGGGTATTTCTCTGTCCACAACTTTTTCGATAGAGAAAGGATTACATTTGCACTCCTTAAGGCCATCCCCCATGTCAAATATTGGTGGGAGACTTTCTGTCAGAAAAAGGAAATAGAGGGATCCAAATTATTTGTAGTTGCACCCACACGGGTTTCCTTCAGGCATGTTATTAAGGAGAAATACTACCATGTTGGAATTTATGATGACTTGTATACAAGATGGACCACACTGTGACAAGAAAGAGACCAAACAGTGCCAGAGTTCAGTAATGTATTCCATACCTTGCGCACCAAGATGGGTATCAAAGATTCTGAGTGACATGGTGCTCAAGTATCGTAGTGGTTTGCATAGATACATCCAGAAAAAAATGGAGTTTTTGGACATCTCATCCTTTGGCGCAACCTATTGATATGCCATCAAAATCAAGCAGAAGCTGAAACAAAAGATGTGACAGTTTGGGTCTAGGAACACCTCACAGCAGAAGAAGGTCAAGGGCAACCCCAACCCGCAGAACAAAGGACAGAGCAAATATGGGAAACCTTAGGACAACCAGTCCAAGCAATAAGAAAATAAGGACAATGGGAAGAAGAAGAAATATACCAGGAAGTGGTGCGACTTCCATAAGAGCCTCTGGCATAAAACTACTGATTTCCACTCAAAGCAATCATTGGTTGCTAAGGTAAAATCTTCTGAATCAGATGTGGGTTCTGACTATGAGTCAAAACAAGAAAAAGGGATACAGATCATTGACGCAGAACCCAGTGCCACTTTTTCTACCACCAAGATCCATCCTGGTGAACCTGATGAGCCAAAGGAAGGCGATCACCTCTTTCATTCACAGATGTGGGTAAAATGCACTCCACTGCACTTCATCATTGATAGCAGTATTCATAAGAACATCATCTCAGTATAGGTCGTCAAGTGGCTATCCTTGCCGACAATGCCACAACTTCATCCCTACACCATCGGATGGATCCGTCAAGGAAGCGATCTCCGCGTCAACCAAAAATGCCGCCTGTCGTACGACATCAAGCCGTTCAAAGATGAGGTATTGTGTGATGTTTCTCCCCTTGATGTTTGCGATTTTATTTTGGGCCAACCTTATTTATGGAAATTTCATGTTGTATATGAGTCCAGGCCTTGCAATTTTATTATTACTTTGAACATGAAATTGTACAGGATTCCCGAGGTAGTCCCACCTAGTGCTATTTCCTTGATCTCTTCCAAGAAATGCAGGAAGGTCATTTCTAAGACCAAGAAGTTTGTATTCTTCGTGATTCTCTCTCAGAGTGAGAGAAAGGTTATAGCCACATCCATTTCCTCCACGACCGACCTCTCCACGCAGCAGAAGCAAGTGGATAAGGTCGTGGAAGAATACAAAGAAATCTTCTCATCACCTACTGGGGTACCTCTACACTATTAGGTTAAGCATCCCATTGATCCGACTCCCGATGCACCGCTAACCAATGGGCTAGTCTATCACCACTCTCTGCTAGAAAATGAGGAGATTAAGTGTCAAATCCAAGAACTTCTCCGCAAGGGGCACACCCGACCCAATTCATCACCTTGTGGAAGCCCAATCGTGCTGGTGCAGAATAAAGACGAGACTTGGTGACTCTACATTGATTAATGAGCCCCAAATAAAATCACAGTTAGTAATCGATAGCTAATTCCCCAAATCGACGATCTCATTGATCAAATAAAGGGGGCCAAATAATTCAATAATATTGATCTGAAGTCTGGCTACCATTAGGTCCCAATAGAATAAATAGATGTATGGAAAACTTCCTTCAAGTCAAAAGAAGGTATTTCTGTTCTAAGACTTTTGCGATCATTGTTTTGTTCAGAGAGTTCTTTCGGATCCATCGCATAGGTTTTATGTTTTTCGACGTTTTGGACCAGACTAGTGTGGTCCATCATCATGAAACTCTTTCCTGATGATGGACCACACTAGTCTGGTCCGAAACGTTGAAAAACATAAAACCTATGCGATGGATCCGAAAGAACTCTCAAAAGAAGGTCTTTTTGAATGGATGGTCATGTTGCATTATGTTGTCATTGATGTCAAAGGATTGATCTCAAAGAGTTGATGTCTTGTTATAATATCATTGATGTATTGATTGATGGCCTGCGTTGTCATAGATGTAAATGATTTCAAATATGTCATGTGGTGTCATAGTGATGTATTGTCATGGATTGATGTATAGAAGGGATGATGTAAAGGTTTGTCATTGTTGTCTTGTCATGGATGATAGGAAGTACCGAATTGATGAAATACAAAGTGGTCCCCTTATGGTGAAATCCATCATCGAAAGATGCTTTGTGAAAGTCCAAATGGTTAAGTGGTTGAGTCATCCTAGATGTGTGGTTAAGGAACCCAAGGATTGATTGTGGAATATTGTAATGAAGATCCATGAATTTTTAAGTGATATTATTCTAGATGGATAGTGCTCATCATGCCATTTACGGTGATATGTGTAACACAAAATAACTCCTCATGGTTAGAGATTTATGGCCATGTGAAGTTGGAGAACCCCCATGTGTTGTCTAGAAGCCCCTAGAAGGTCAAATACATCAAATTGATTCTAGAAGCTCCTAGAAGAAAGTTGACTAGTCAAAGTGGTTAGTCATGGGTTAAGTGGTTGCAACAAGAAAACAATTAAAAATAAATTAGTTGCAACTAGTAGTGGAGAATTTACTATTTGTAGCAAAGTGGGTTAGAAGTAGGTTAGCCCCCAAAAGAAGGAAGTTGGTTAGAGTTGGATATATGAGGAAGCTACTTGGAGAATTATAAATAAGAGAGCAAGGGTGTCTTTTGAGCGTGAATCTCTTGAGAATATTGAAGATACATTATTGGTGAAATATTCATTGGAGGTACTCATGGACGCATCAGAAGTTCCGTAAGTCAGAGGTATTGACGGTGAAAGTTTTGGAGTTTCAGAAATATTGAAAAACCCTAGTTTCTTAGATGTACGTGGGATATCAGTGTAATAGGGTGCATACATACACAAACTATCAGTGCAATATGGTGCACACATATGCAAGATGGCAGTATAATAGGGAGCATACATGAGGGAAAAGACATAGAAGCTTGAGCAAGTGCTGGTGCCAGGTTCCTGAAGTTTAAAGAAAATTCCTAGAACAATGGTCTTCTGGTTCAAATATTCTACAAAAGATATGGTATGGTTATATGTTGTCTTCATACTTATATTTTCTCATGGTATGGTGAATTCTTGAGGCATTCTTTGTATGGTTGTATTGATGTCTGAACATGGTAGTTGGTTGGTTGAGTAGTTCTGTTCCGTTCTATTTGAGAGATGTCCATGATCTGTAATTGTGTATGCATGAGGAGCATGCATAGGTTGTTGGATGGAAAAGATATGTTTATGATCGTTATGATATAGATTAGGCAGTGAAATGCAGAGAGAAATGACAAGATCGAAAGTGGATATGACAGAGGAAGAAAGGGTCTAAAGGGCCATAAGGTTGAAGTTTCAAAAACCCGAATTTCTGAAAGTGTACGTAGGCTAAAAGTGGCCCATGGCGCGTACATACACATGCTGTAGTATAGGCAGGCCACATACATACACGATCTGTAGTATAAACAGGTCGCGTACCTATTGACATATTGGTATCTGTTGAGGATTGATTTCTCTTCTCAGTTGGTGTTGAGATTTGTAGGCCGAGTCTTGCATTGAGAGTTGGTGCTCTTGTGGAGTTGTTTCTCTATTCAATTGTTGCTGAAAAAACCCCAAGGATTGTAGTCCATAATATTAAAGAAACTTATACATATATATTGTGTTCCTTGTGGTGATGGTTTATTGGTGATATTTGCTGCTGATACATGTTTACATAGAACTTGTTATAAATGAAAGAAATGAATGATGAGTAAATGGTGATTGCTAACTAAGGTGTTTTGTAAAGGATTAAAAGTACCCCTACAGTGATTTACCCCCCCCCTCCCAGTGTGGTCGATGTGTCCAACAATTGGTATCAGAGCAGGCCTTCATCATAAGCCTTATAAGATTGAAGAAGATCCATGGACACACAAATGGTTAATCTGCAGATGAGGTTCCCCTCTTTGATGAGACATATTACTCAGCATGGAGAATATAAATGAAAGGGTTTTTGATAGAAAAAGGAAAAGGTATTTGGAATGCAACTATTGGTGGATCAACTCCCTTGAAGAATAAGTCAAAGTTTGTAGCACAAAAGGAAGCAAATAAAAACAAAGCATTACCTCTCAAGACCATTTTCAATGGAATCTCAAGTTCTGTTAAAGAAAGCATGGGAGAATGTACTTCCGCCAAGAATTTATGGTTGAAGCTAGAGAAGGTATATCAAGACAAAGAAGATAATTCCATCAAGGGAAATGAAGGTAAAGACTCTCCAAAATCTTCTAATTACAATAATCCCAGTGAAGTTCAATGTTCTCTTACAAATGAAGAAGAAAATTTAGTAGAAGTTTGTGTAGATGAAGAAGAAGAGTTGTTGAAGTTTAAAGAAAAAGTTTTATTTGAGTTAGGTGATGTTAGAATGGAAATAAGACATTTTTCAATTTCTTCTGATTATCTTGAAAAATGAATTAATGAAGTCCTATAAAAATACCCAACGCATATCATGTAACTAAATCAAATGCTCAAGGAACAAGAAGAAAGAAAAAAGACCCAATTAGAAGAAAAAGAAGAAGAGATCAAAAGACTAAAGAATGAAATAATTAATCAAGCAAAAGAAAAGAAGAAGGTATATGATGAGCTTAACAAAAGTCTTGAAGTTAATGTCAATCTTAAGACCAAAATTGAAGAAGCCAAAAGAATAGAGGAACTATTGAAAAATCAAGTAAATGAAAAGGAAGAGTCATGCCATAAGTTGGAAGCTGAAGTTGTTGATCTTAGAAAGAAAGTAGAGAAGTCAAACACTCACATCAAGTTCATGAACAACTCAACAATCTTGTATGATATCCTAGATAGCCAAAGATATCCAAATGATAAATAGGGTCTTGGATACAACAAGGAAGCTATACATCTTGAAGCTAACACTTCTAAGAAGTATGAGGTAAGTCCTTCACTTTCAAACAGAGGAAGCAATGCTGCAAGTCAAACATCTACACAAAGCAAGGAAACTTTCAAAATAACAAATCAATGAAGACATCAAGAAGCCATCCTTACACCTCAAAGCAAATTCAGAAGAGAGTCACCTTCAAGGTGGACACCAAAGCAAAGGTATGAAAATGTTTTTCATGGTCACTGTTACTCATGTAATGAATATGGTCATGAAGCTTTGGATTGCAGACATTATGAAAGGAAAGATAATGGAAGGTTTCATAACACCCTAAGGTGTTGGATATGTAATCAAGTGGGACACATTGCTTCTCATTGTTACACCATGAGATGCTGCAACTGCAATGTATTTGGCCACAAAATCCAGGATTGCTAGAACACAAGAAGACAGTCCATGAAGAGTGCTTCATATAGCATGAAAAGAAGAACACATGAAGCTAGGAAGGAAGAAAATGTTGAAAAGATGGAATCTCAGAGTTCAAGTTCTGAGAAGCTGATACACCTTCAAAAGTGGGTGAAGAAGATTGAACAACAAGAACATAAAGGCAACCATGAGGCAAGCTCAAGCTTGGTATTTTCAGAAGCATACATGGGATCCTGTGGAAGAAGTCACATACATACACGAGCTGACCTATAGATAGGTCACATACATACGTGAGCTATCTGTGTAACAAGATGCATATCTGTGGTAAAAACATGGAAAAGAAGGCTATGCAGATGAGTGCAACATGATTTGATGATACAACTCTGTTTTGCAGGGTTTTCCATGGTTTATTGCAGGTTTTCATTATTATATGGTTGCATGTATGTTTAATGTATGTATGGTGATGCCATATGGTTGAGTGTTGAAGCATATGATTGATGGCTATCCTGGATGCATAATACTAACTCTAGAGAATGAACTAAACCATTTTCTGTTGAGGAACAATGCTGGTTATGATAGTGAAGTTATGGCACTTTGGTTATGAGATATATCATGATGATGTGATGATAGCTAGAGATATCATTGAGGCACACTTTTGGTACATGTTTAGAGATACTATTGACTTCTTAGTACTTGTTGCAGTGAATGGTTTTTGAGGCAGATTTGTCATGGTACATGGCTGGTACATATGTGAGCTCCATTGATATATCTTATGATGCATTGTTAGAGACATATTTGTTGGATGTCTTGGTGCATGCATTTGGCATGTGGTTGAGGTACATATTGGGACATGTAGTTGATGAGCTGATGAGATGATTAGATGATGATGTGATTATGTTGTACATCATTGATGAGTCATAGATTGATCTATAGTTGATGTATGATTGCACATACTTGGTACATTGGTTAATGCACTTGCTAGCAATATGGTTGTCACATGGTTTATGGTTGATATGGAATACATATGGGAACACATATTGACTGTGGTTCATATTGTTGAAGTTTGGTGCATGATTGATGCACTTGCTATGGTGCAGGTAGTAATACATGTTTGGTGCATGGTTTATGCACTTGTAGATGGAAGATTATTGTGGGTGATAGTAGTTTGTTAAAATACATCATTGTTATTACTTTTTTAGCATATACATTGATACATGATGTATGGGATAGTTGAGACACTTACTGTGGTTCTTGGTTGGTATATTATTTGATGCTTGATGGTTGAGATACATAACTTGACACATGGTTTGTGGCACTTGGTTTATGATAGAGGCATATCATATTTGATATGACACTTGTTTGAGGCACATGGATGGCATGTTGACGATGTTTTTGGTACATTGATAGAGGAACTTGTTGATGATATTGATATATGCTTGGTACACGTTTTGGTACATATTCTTGGCATATATACTTCAATGATGAGATCTTATTGTATGGTGTTGATGTGCATGGTTGGCACATGGTATGGCACATGATGTACATGGTTGATGTTTTTTTTTATGATTCTCTATTCATTGTTGACATATATTTTTGCTTCATGAAGTATGGTATGGAACAAGTATGATGCATGGATAGATCTAAGGATCGTCATAGGAAGAGCATAACCTTCTTAAGCAGTTTATTTATGTTTCGGTTGAACAATAATATTTGTAGCAAAAGCAGATTGCAGTAGAAACATATTGTTCATCTTGCAGAGAATATAGGGGGAGACATACCCACATGGGGAGTTATTCTTCTTCCCATGATTCAAGGATGAGAGATTCATCAAATGAATGATAGAGAGATAGATGCTTGGAGAGTTAGATGTTTGGAGAGGCATGTTTCCAGGGGGAGCGATGGTCACAGGGGGAGCATGAGCGATATGTATCCAACATTGCATCAGAATGATATCCCTTGTTCAAAAGGGGAGAGATTATTTAGAGGAAGATCAAAGGAATCTAGACAAGGGGAGAAGCCCCAAGGAGAGTTCAGGTAGGGGGAGGAGCCCCAAGGAGATAAATACCCTTTGACATTGATGTCAAAGGGGGAGAGATAGTCACATTGATGTGATTGAGATGACTATTGATGAAGAGCATTTCCATGTGTACATGTTGCCATCAATGACTGGTCTTGACATCAATGTTGGTATTGCCATTAATGACAAAGGGGGAGATTGTTACATTATGTTCTCATTGATGTCAAAGAGTTGATGTCTTGTCATAGTATCATTGATGTATTGATTGATGGACTATGTTATCATAGATGTAAATGATGTCAAAGATGTCAAGTGGTGTCATAGTGATGTATTTTCATCAATTGATGTATAAACAAGATGATGTAAAGGTTGGTCATTGTTGTCTTGTCATGGCTGATAGGAAGTACCAAATGGATGAAATCCAAATTGGTCCCCTTATGGCGTAATCCCTCACGGGAAGACGCTTTGTGAAATTCCAAATGGTTAAGTGGTTGAGTCATCCTAGATGTGTGGTTAAGGAACTCAAGGATTGATTGTGGAATATTGCAATGAAGATATATGAATTTGTAAGTGAGATTATTCTAGATGGATAGTGCTCGTCATGCCATTTCTGATGATATGTGGAACATCACATAAATCCTCATGGTTAGAGAGTTATGGCCATGTGAAGTTGGATAAACCTCATGTTGTTCGGTCAAAGAAGTCAAATTGAATCTAGAAGCTCCTAGAAGAAAGTTGACTAGTCAAAGTGGTTAGTCATGGGTTAAGTGGTTGCAACAAGAAACTAATTAAAAATAAATTAGTTGCAACTAGAAGTGGAGAGTTTAATATTTGTAGCAAAGTGGGTTAGAAGTGGACAAAGTGGTTAGAAGTGTGTTACCCCCAAAAGAAGGAAGTTGGTTAGATGAGGAAGCTACTTGGAGAAGTATAAATAAGAGAGCAAGGGTCTCTTTTGAGCGTGAATCTCTTGAGCATATTGAAGATCTATTCTTGGTGAAAGATTCATTGCAGGTACTTGTTGGTTGTTACTCCTTCTCTAACCAATTGTTGGGATTTCCCAGGTTTAGATCTAAACATCTTCCAACAAATCCCTCTAAAACTATCAACCCTCCTGGTAAACCATAAGGCAACACAACACACATTATGTACTGTACAGTCTCACCCGAGATAGTTCTACGGGTGACTGCAATGCTCAAATGCTTGCAGTTTAGGAAAGGGTGGGGATCTGGGATTGCATTTCATCTTCTTAAGCCTTGATCTAGTGGTTCCTTATATTATTCTTAAGATCCATTCCTCTATTACATAGATGCATGCATTCTAACAAATCTAACAATTAACAGATCTCACAGAATTATTCATTCATCAACTAACTACTTACATAAATCACTTATGCAATAAACACATCACATGACACATTACACAGGTGTTACCATGGTTCACCCCCTCTTGGGCTACGTCCACAAAGATCTGGCTCTTAGGCTCTTTTATTATGGTTTTGTAATATATGGCATCGCCCGCACTACAAATACATTCATACCATCATGAAACAGACTTCATGACCTTTTTGAGGCTGACTAGATCGTACCAGGCTCCTCATCTTGCGATCTAACCCTCATGGTCTAGTTATTTGACTCTCCTACATGTCAAAAAATTACAAAAAGGTATAAGATCTTAAAATCATTCTCCTAACCAACCAAAATTGTATTCTCTAACATTCTCCCACAACAACCGCCAACCTAGACCTCCTAGGTTCATTTTTATACTTATTTTTGGCTTATCAACCATTACAATCTCTTACAAAAACCCTAACCCTAATGTGGTTAGGTTTTTCTGCATGCACTCCTTGCATGCTTTCCTCTCACGTGTTTCTTTTCCTCTTTTTCCGGTGCCGCTTTTCCTTTATTTCCAGTGCGCTCCCCTGTTTTTCAGCGCTGCTTTAATTCCTTCAAAAATTCTTCGATTTCCCCCAAAATTGGCCTGCGCCAATAGGCCCCCAAAATTGACATCTTGACTCGTCCCGAGTCACTCACGAACTCCAACATATTTCACTTCCTATGCTAGTGCATCGTACATCTCTGCTATCTGCTGACATTTCTCTTGAGCTTGGTTTCTCTTTTCTGTCATGGCCTCTATCACCCGCGCGATGACTGGTGGTATTAATATCTCTCCCCCCTCCAAGCCTATATGCTCTATGCTCACTTTTGCTGCATCAATTTCCATGACCAACTGCTCTGCCTTCTCTTGCAAGGGCTCCAACTGAGCCTGTCTTGCCATCTTTTGTGCCTGTACTACCATTTCCTCTGCCTGTAGGATCTTCATTTTCGTGACATTCTTGATCTTCTTTGGTAGTGACATTGTCCTATGTTTATGCTTAACATCTTCCATTGCCGTGAAATTTATCTTCCTGCCCCTGTAGTTCTTGTAGGCTCCCATCCTCTAGTAGCTATGTCCATATCTGGGTGATCTTTTCCAACATCTCTGTCATTCTATGTATATTCCACGCGATGTTCTCTGCAGATGCTATCGTGTCTTTCTCTCTTTGCACTCTGATGTCTGGAGGAGTAGTAGGTACTGTGCGCTCCTCTAGTTCCTTGATTTGGTCTTCGTATTGTTGCAAATTTTGCGCTATCTTTCTCATCTTCTCTTCTGAAGACGCTCCCTCTGATTCTGCGTTGTCTGAGATGGCTTGAAATACTACATGTATCTAGTTCTCCATCTCGTCCACTTTTTGATGCACCATCTTTTTCTCCTGCCCTTCTTCTCCTGCCCTTCTTGGATGATGAATTCCTTCAGTATAGTATTCTCCTCTGGCGCTATCTATAAATTCATCATGTCAGACATTACTCTGGACTGAATCTCCTACACAACGCTAACCTGTAATTTATATAGTGCCTTTGTTGGAATCTTGGGAAAATACAAGTCCAATGTCTCAATGTATTTTAAGGGCTTTTGCAATATCTCCTCATCAAGAAATATCATCTAAGTGTTAATATAAAATTGGTGCTCCCATGCATTATGATCTCCATTGTTTCTTGAGAAGGGACTCCTACCCTAGCCTTCATTGGTGTGTCCTTCTATTTTTGTTCTGCCCGTATCTTCAACTGCTCCAACATAGTTCTCACTTCCTACACATGTTCCAAAATTGAAGCCCTGTGATTTTTAGAATTCTCCCATACATCTGACAGTTGATATTTCACTATTGTGGCTATCAACTGCACATGATCTGCTGTCAGTGATGTTTCCATTGGTTTTCTGTGGGATTTCGCCTTCTTCCTAGAGCCTCTTTCTTGCTCCTCTGTTCTCTGTCTTTGGGCCTCTAATGGTTCAGATGCCTCATGCATCTCTGTATCCATGCCTGTCTCCTGCACAATTTCTTCCTCCATAGATATCTCTTGTGCCTCCGTTTGTACTTCTTCTGTGCACACCTGTTCCATCATTCCTCTTGGTGCCTGTTCTGTGCATGGTGGTCCTTGTGTAGAACCACACTATGATTTATTTTTTGTCCTTATTTTATTTTGTATGGGACTGATTCCCCCCTCTTGACCTTGTGTCGTATTCTTCTTTTTTGTCGCACCGTTTGTTCCTATCTTCTGCACATGGATTGTTTTGTTCTGTGTCCTACTTTTTCCTCCTGGCACTGTCTTTGGGATCATTGGTATTTTCCACTCTTCAGACCACTCCTGTACCTCCTTCTGGATATCCTGCGTCATCACGCAATAATTCAACTGTAGCCACTCTTTGGATGGATCCCTCTTTGCTTGTAACCACATACTATGGAATGATGCTTAGAAATTCTCCATATGTACAAACTCCTGGATAGTTTCTGGGGAAATTATCCTTGTGTCTGCTAACTTGTTCCGGATTTCCGTTAAGTACAGTGTGGATACGTCGCTGTTGATTTTATTTTCCTTGGGGTCTGCTGTGCTTTGAAGAGACGTGTAAGGTGTTGCACCACACTTTCTCGTTCTCTGCAACAACACGTTGTATGTGGGTTCTTTCCATCCCACCAATGCAATGAGTATGAGTAACCACGAGTAGTGGAACTTAGAGCTCCAATATTGTGTGTCCTTACAATCTTCCAAGAAGGAGTTCAGTAGATAATGGGCCTAGCTCATCGATCTCCCCTTCGTGCACTGCACTGCAACTGCTACTACACCTGCCGGTACCTCCTCCTTTATACACTTGTGCATTAGCTTGCAACCTAACAGTCTGGTTGCAAATCCCGTCGCAGGATCGTTTATGTCAATAATCCTGATTCCCCTGTTACCTCTCTCCGCGCCACAATTTTCTTTGATTTCATCAGAAATGGATTTTGCCTTTGTTTTTTCTTCTAAATATTTCTCTGGCTTCTCCCCATCCATGGGTATCCCCATGATTGTTGCGATAAAATCAACATTGATAGGCACTGGCCTATCCATCCATAAAATCCCTCCATGCACCGTTGCTAGGAGTTGCTTGACACATCCATTGATGTATTTAATGCACCCAAAGTACGGTATATCCAGTAAATTCATTATGCCTGTGTTATAGAGCCCCATGATCCACTACGCAGGCTCCAACAGTGGCGCACCTGATGGGCCCTCTCCCATGTTCTCCAAGTAATTTTGTGGCGCCAAGTCTAGGAATTTTACTGTGTCAGCCACATCATGGTCAGAGTATCTGATGGTATCTACTCCTCCCACCATTGCATCATTGACCTTCACTCCTTCGGGGATCTTAGGCATTACTATGGCCAATTCCACCTGTGTGCGCTGTATTCCTTGCACACTTCTCTCTGCTCATGCCTTCTTCTTCCCTTGTGGGGACGATACCCCAACTGCTATCATGGCCTCGAGCTTTGTTTCATGGTCCGCTTATGGTTCTAGGCCCTCCTCTAGACCCTACTGAGTCGAATCCGTGTCTTTTTCTTCCTGCTGCATCCCTTTTCCCTTGGATGCGTCAGATTCTGTCCTTTCTACATCATCCTCCGGCTGCCCGGATGCTTGTGCTGGGTTTTGTTCCTCCTAGATATGTGTGGTAGTATTCTCATACTTTGGTGTGTGAATATCGTCCACATCCACGACTGTGGGCATCTCTTTCATCCCTGTTACCCGAGCACTACTTCTCGTGTTCCACCCGGTTCTGCTTAGCGCTCCGACTCTCGGTGGTGAAATTCTACTGAATTCAAACTACGAACCACAAATCTCCACTTGTGGTTATCACTTCGTACTCTTTTGCACTCAACTCTCTCTCTTCATTCTTCTCCTTAATGAAAAAATGAAAATGATCACATTTCCCCCCTTTTTCGAATTTATAGTAGGACGACAAAATGACAACTGTGTCACACTATAAGTTGTCACTTTTTCACTTTTTCCCCCGTGCTCCACTTTTCATATCTGTCAACTATTTTTCAGTGTGCAGTATCTTCAACACTGGTTTTTATGCATTGCACTATTAGTGATAATGCCTCTAACACATCAAAACTTCTAATCTGCTCCTATATTTATTTTTATTTTTGTTACATTTCTTCTTTTTATGTATTTCTGTCTTTTTCTTCTAACATATACTACATACAATATGCACATGTTTGCTTACTGCGATGTAAATTTTAAGTGCTAGGAGGTCAACTATCCTTGTGCAGTTTCAGTCGACTCCCATTGATCATTCCTTTCATCTCTGCTCCTGCGAGATCCTTTAGCTGTACATATCCCCCATCTATGACAGTCTTTACTTCGTAGGGCCCTAGCCAATGCATTCTGAACTTACTAGGATGTTGCAAAAATTTACTGTCATAGAGAAAGACTAGGTCTCCTTCCTTGAAAATCTTCCTCTTGATATGTCTATCATGCCAAGCTTTGTCACTTTCTTTCTGTACTTCTTGATGAAATCCTGCTATAATCCTATCCTCTTCCATATCCATTAGTTGATTCAACCTCTCCTTCATTGCACCTCTTTCTGTCATGTTGGTGATTGTTGCTACACGCAGATTGGGTACTAAAAATTCTAATGGTACTACTACTTCGTGCCCATACACCAATCTGAATGGTGTCTGTCCTGTCAACTTTTTACATGTAGTCCTATATGCTTATTGTACTTCTGGTATTTTCAAGTCCCAATCATCCCTGTTGACATTGCAAATATTTGTCAGAGTATTCTCCAATATCTTATTGAAGGCTTCTACTGTTCCATTTGCTTGAGGATGGTATGGTGTACTCTTCTGATGATATACTTCAAACTCCTCAGTCATAGCCTTGATAGTTCTATTGATAAAGTGAGTACCTTGGAAACTCATCAAAATCCTTGGACAACCAAATCTAGTGATCACTTTATCAAATAAGAAATGTGTTGCTATATTTGCACTGCAATCTTTTACTGGTTCCCACTTATTCCCATCTTGTTAAGTATTCTGTTGCAGTAATGATATACCTTGCTCCTGACCTTTTTTCCGGTGGGTTAATTGGTCCCAAAAATTCTATTGTCCATTTGTCAAATACCTGCAAAGTTACTTTTGGTCTTAGGGGCATTGCATCCCTTGTATTAGTTTTACCAACCCTCTGACAAACATCACATCGCTTGCAATAGTCCTTAGAATATCTATGAATTGTTGGCCACCATAGTCCTGCATACAATACCTTCTGCGCGGTATATTTTCCTGCAAAATGTCCTCCAGCTATTCCCTCATGAGCTTCTGCCAAAATCCTAGGCCTTTTATTTTCTAGTACGCATCTTCTCAAAATGCTGTCTGCGCCCATCTTGTATAAATGTCCTGCAATCAGTTGACATTTTGCAACTCTGACTACCAGATTTTTCTTCTGCGCAGTGTTAAAATCTTGTGGCGCAGTCCCTTTACTCAAGTATTCAATGATGTCAGCAAAATATTCGTCAGCTACTTGGACTGAAAATAACTGCGCATCAGGGAAGTTGTCTTCCAAGTTGGTATGTTCTTCTCCATTGGTTACCCTTTATAGGTGATCTGGTCCTGCATTCAACTTCCCTGGTTTGACTATCACTTCAAAATCAAATTCTTGAAATAACAGTAGCCATCTACATATCCTCCCCCCCAACACTAACTTGTTGACTAGGTATTTGAGGACTGAGTGATCTATGAACATATTAAAGTGGTTGCCCAGTAAGTAATGTCTGAACTTCTGAAGTGCATAGACCATAGCTAGTTCTTCTCTTTCTGTAGTATTGTAGTTCTACTATGATTCTGACATTTTTCTGCTAGCAAATGTTATAGGATGATCCAAATCCCCTACTCCTAGTTGCGCCATAATTGCTCCAAGTGCTATAGATGATGCATCTACATGCACATGGAATGCCTTTTCCTAATCTAGGAACACTAGAATAGGTGCTATGACCATTTTTTCTTTTAGAGTGTCCAAACCTTGCTAACAGTCCTCATTCCACTGAAATTTAGTATCTTTCTTTAACAATTTCTCCATTGGCACAGTGATCTGCACATACCCTTTTATAAATTTCCTGTAGTAGCTTGTAAGTCCCAATGTTTCTCTCAATCGACACACTGATTTTGGTGGTGGTAAATTAACAATTCCCGCAATCTTAGCAGGATGCACCAATAACCCTTGTTTACAGACTATATGTCCCAACAATATTAAAAAAGGTGTCCCAAAAATGCAATTCTTTATATTCAATGATATCTGACACTGTGTGCAACTTTCCAACATCAACCTTAACACTTCCACATGATCTTTTAATAGACTATATATGGTCCAATCATCCATATACACTTTTAAAAACTGATGTATGAATTCCTTAAAAGAAACTATTACTACCCTTGAAAATATAGCTGGTGCATTCTTCAGCCCAAAAGGAATGACTGTGTACTGGTAGGATCCCCATTCTGTGGAAAAAGTGGTCTTGTACCTGTCTTCTAGGGATATCTTGATCTGATGGTAACCTGAGAATCCATCTGTAAATGAGTATGCTTCGTGGCCTCCTACATTCTCTAATACCTCATTTTTGAAAGGGGTGGGAAAAGGGTCATTGAGGCAAGCACCATTCTGTTCCCTTAGATTGACACAAATCCTTATCCCCCTTTGTTTATTTTCTTGCACTACCATAGGGCTTATCCATTCAGATTCCTCCATTGGTTCTATGATTCCAGCTTCTAACATTCTATCAATTTTTTCTTTCACTTTCAGCTTATATAATGGATTGAATCTATACTATATCTGTCAGACAGATCTAGTGTAATGTTCCTGACTTGGCTAGTCTAGGAAACGCTGCTAATGTGTGTGTAGGATCAAAGGTTTACAACATATAAATGATCATACAAATAATAAATGCGACAAAGGACTGCAAGTTTGTATTATGATATCTCTGTGGATTACAAAAATGGCCGAATGCGGCTGAATACTGACAATACTCGACTAGATCAACATACAAAGGATCTTAGCCGGAATA
>ML778078.1:381540-412469 GCA_009831015.1 Picea engelmannii | reverse complement strand
GATAAGTATCTTCAATACAATGGATTCAAGAGAGGAACAATTGACAACAATCTATATATCAAAACAGAGGATAATGATTTGCTCATTGTGTTGGTCTATGTTGATGACATCATCTTTAGAAGTAATAATGCTTCATTGGTACAATGGTTTTCTTCTGCCATGCAATCTGAATTTGAGATGTCTATGATAGGGGAACTATCATTTTTTCTTGGTATGCAAATTACTCAGAGGTCTGAAGGAATATTTATTTCTCAGGAGAAATATCTAAGAGAAATATTGAAAAGGTTTCAAATGGAAGATTCTACACCTGTGAGCACACCTATGGTCACTTGATGCAAGCTAAGAAAGGATGATGACTCACCTGATGTTGATCATAGTTCATATAGGTCTATGATAGGCAACCTGTTGTACATCACAACATCTCGTCCAAACATAATGCATACTGTTGGAATGGTAGGAAGGTATTGGTTTGCACCTAAACATAGTCATTTGATAACTGCCAAAAGAATATTCAAATATTTGAAAGGAACGATGAACTATGGCCTATGGTATCCTAGGAATCAAAATTTTCAATTATCAGTCTATTCAGATGTTGATTGGGCTAATTGCATGGATGAAAGGAAAATCATGAGTGGAGGTGCATTCTTCTTAGGAGATTCTCTTGTAGCATGGTTGAGCAAGAAGCAAGGTTCCATTTCCTTATCGACTACATAAACTGAATACATTGCAGCTTCCATTTGCTGTACCCAAGTATTGTGGATGATTCATACACTTGTAGACTTGGAGGTAACATATACTGCACTGATCCAAATTCATTGTGATAATACTAGTGCAATTAGTGTGTCAAAGAATCCTGTATTTCACTCCAAGACCAAGAATATACCCATCAAGTATCACTTATTGAGGGAAAAGGTGACCAACACTATTGTTTCTTTTCATTATATTCCATACAAAGATCAGATTGCTGATATCTTCACTAAATCGGTTGCAAAATCTAAGTTTGAGTATCTACGACAGAAGTTGGGCATGACCCTGTTATCAAGCTAAATAATCTATCTAATCAGGGGGAGAGTGCTCCTAGTATATTTGATCAAGGGGATCATAGAGCCACTCTTTGTTTTCTTTGACATTGATGTCAAAGGGGGAGAAAAAGGTGTTGTCTATATGCTACAGTTGGAGGTCTAAGCATAATAGTGCAGCCTTTCAGGGTTGCCATCAATGCTAAAGGGGGAGATTGTTGGCATGTTTTTACAGGCAGAGTGTGCTTGTCATTGATGGAAAGAACAACAACGATGATGGAAAACAAGAAAAGCATAAGCTCAGGAGGAGAAGTGAACAGTATGCAGAGATCAAATCTTAGAAGGGAAAGCCCAGTAAAGAAACGTGATCAGGATCGAAATCTCCACAGGACAAACCGAGATCGTTGGAGGATCGTGACCGTCGGATATGCAAGCCAGATCAATCATAGAGATGAATTGCAGAGAGAGAAAGAATAATTAAACAACTCGCTAGTTCTAATCCCTCAATTGGTCTAGATCGTTATATCTCATAAACCCAAATATCGACGATTGTGGTTGATCTAACAAACGACCAGATTAAGTTGGATTAAGTCGTGATGTTTGGATGCGCAATCGCCAGATCAACGACAAGGATAGATTGCAGAGATTGAAAGGAGAATTAAATATCGTGCTATTTCCAATCCCGCAATTAGTTAGGACCATCAGATCTTATAGCCTCGAAGATCGACGATTGTGGTTGACTCACCAACAACGTACAACTCAAATTGCGGAGTTTTGGTGATGAGTTAAATCACTCGCAAGTTGTGGTTCCACAACCATCCTTGATCGTTGATCTGCTTCGAGTGTCTTCACAACCATTGGATCACTTTAAGTGGAAGGATAAGATAAGTGGGGAAATAGAGTTGAGAATTTGATTATCCGAATACCCGTCAGCCATCGGATCACCTTATGTGGAAGGACAGGATAATCAAGGGTTGAGATATGAGATCTCGATCACCTGAATTTTCATCAGCTGTCGGATCAAACTAAAATAAAGGATAGGATAAGAAAATATGGAGATCCATTGGATTTAATCCAACGCAAAGCTACATCACAGATAAATCGAGCCATTGATCTAAAACGAACATCATTCGTTTCATTTCTAAAGTTATGAGGTGGTTACGCTTCGGAAAAATATCACTTCAAGAATTTCAGTTTGAGATTTGAAATCCCCGAAGTCCTGAAAGCCGGTGAGCCGAAACAAAATCTTATTCATCGGATCATCCGAAGTAAATCTCAGTCGTCAGATCGTCTGAAGAATATCTCAAGCGTCAGATCATCCAAAGAAGATCTCAAGCGTCAGATTGCCTGAAGTGAATCTGGGCCATCTGATCTAGAGCATCAGTTTGAGATTTGAAATCCCCAAAGTCTAGAGAGCTAGAGAGCCAAAACAAAATCTCAGTCGTCGGATCATCCAAAGTAAATCTCAGTCATCATATTGTCTGAAGAGTATCTCAAGCATTGGATCATCTGAAGTGAATCTGGGCCGTCTGATCTAGAGTGTAAGTTTGAGATTTCAGAAGTCCAGATACCTGAAGGAGATCTCGACCATTGATTGAGAAAGGGGACGTAGAACTGTTGATCTAGTTGAAAGGTCAAATTCCCAAAGTGGAGGCAGAGCCTTCGAATGAAAAGGAAAGGTGTCCGCGAATCATCAAATCCGGAAGATTGGCATATGGAAGAAAGAAGGGTTTGAGATTTGAAACTCCCGAAGCTCGGATCATGAAATAAATCACAGCCGTTGATTTAGGGAGGTTAGATCTGATCTACAGATCGTGAAAGAACAAATATGAACTGATCATTCAAGAGTATCGTCAATATCATTAGATTGATGGTCCCATTGCATTGCGTGGTCAGAACATGCTTAGGTCTTAATTTTTTGTGAGAAAGCAACAATCAATACCACTGTATCGCCAAAGGCATATGTGGAGCTCTGTAGTGAATTGCGGGGCGAAAAACAAATTGCCCTCAAACCACCTTTTTCCACGCCCACAATCACGTGGTCACATGATAACATCGCCGAAGGTCTCATCAACGAAAGTTAGGGGAAGGATCTAGCGTTGCTAGACTCCACATCGGAAGTTACACGTTGAAAAGTCAAAAAATTCTCTGCGTGTATAATCCAACAACAATGATCAAACCAAATCTGATGGAAGGGTTGCTGTTTCACTTCATGGTTTCTTGATCAGTTACAATTTAGTTACACTAACTGAATCATTATTCTAGGGAATTGGAATCATGGCTCTTGAGCGTTATGAGATTCCTGACATGGGCGTTGGATATTCGGAGTGTAACAGATGATGAGGGCATGAATAAAAGAAAGATGCCGTGACAAAGCGATGTTGTTGTTTCTCTGTAAAAAGTAGTCGAACTGTAAGCAATGGATTTTTACAGCATAAACTGAGTGAGAAAATGCAGAGATGAAGAACATAAGCTGGACAAATCATAAATGGTGAAAACAATAGACTGTACGAGAACTTAAGCGCAAGAGGATGCGAGCAGGAACACATTGATGCAGGTAGAGAAAATCAGTGTAGTAGAACAATGATGAGACTGGTAAGCCATTGATAAATACTGAATCACTGTAATAAATTTTAGCAAGCAAAGATTTATATCTCAGGGTGGTAGGGTGGTGCTATGGAGGACTGTTGTCCTGAGAGTTTCAAGTGGGTGCTTGAACATAGGGAGTTGTAGCTTCCATCTGGTTTCATCTAGAAAAACCAGGGTGGTAGGGTGGTGCAATGGAGAACCATTGTTCTTTGTTATACAGGTTGGTGCCTATGTGACTGGAAGTTGGTGCTGAAAAAATTAGGGAGTTGGTGCTTCCTTCTAGTGGGTGCTAGAGAAATCAGAGGGTTGGTGCTCTCTACAAGTTGCAACTTGTTAAAGAAGAGGTTGTAGCCTCAATTTGAGTTGGTGCTCAAAGTTAGATGATGTACATAACATAAAAGACTACCTATCATTCTAAGAAGAAGAGGTTTTCTCCCTTTATGGGTTTACTCATGAATATCTATCTCTGTGTATATCATATGTGTGATTGATGTTTATTATTTTTGCTGTTCATGACTTGCATAATATTGATGATCACTTGGAGAACATTAATACTATTTCAATAGGCATAAAATTGTTTAAGCACAGTAACAATTGATTCACCCCCCCTCTCAGTTGTCTTAGTATTTACAACAACTGCAGAGCCAGATGTAGGGACCCTAAATGTTAATGTCAGAGGGTGTGACTGGAAGATGCAATTGATATTTAGAGGGAATGATTACATGGCAGTGCTGAGCATATACTTGAAGGGGTTGCACTAGTTTGTGATGACCAAGTACCTACACACATTAAAACTGAATACCCGATGTGAACAATATTTGAAGATAAAGAATATATAACATTTATTTGATAATTTTGAACGCATGCGTACCTGGATGTGATGTGAGAAAAATTCTCCCCCGGGGCTGAGTGCAGATGGTGACTAAGGGAATTTGACTGTGTAGGCTACGAGACCCTAATCCCATGGATGAAGATGGATCGGGAAACATAGAATCTGAGCTCCTGTATCTAAGTATGGAAGTTTGGAAAAGGGGACTATATATGGCTGTGGGGCCCACAATGCCACCTCATTTGTACATGTTTCTATAGTGAATTGACGAAAATATTTGGATGAATTTTGAAGATTACGGGAGTTCGAGCCGACTGATCCAGGATTTGCGAGAGTAAGGTTGGTGGTCCCATCCTCCTACACAGTAGATAGTTGCTATTTTTTAGGTAGGGGTTGCACGGATGGCCGTACTCGGGTATTTTTTAGGGGTGGGCCCACTAATGCGTTGGGGAAGGAAAGATATCCATGCTGATATGGGCGGGTATAATTCCATCTCCCACACATGTTGTGCGGCTATGCTGGACACAACCGCAGATGTGGGCGCGTAGGTGGGAAAAATAGGTGCGCACGGGATGCACGCCTGTTGATATTACAACTACGCACTCTGCACAACTGTTTCTCAGACAGCTACGCATCAGTGAGCAACTATGTAGAGAACATGTGCTCATGGGTGCACACCTGTGGGTGTAACAACTATGCATTGATGTGTAGATGTTTCTCTGACAGTTGCGCATTGATGCACAACTGTGTGAAGAACATGCACACACATGTGCGAGCCTATGGGGGTGAAAGCCACACACTTGAGGCCAAGCTATGGGGTTTTGAAAGTTTGATTTTTTTTTTTGAATATTATTGATAAATGATGAGTGCTGACCAAGGGATTCTATGTGAATGCAGGTGATCAGTTTATCATGCCATTGAGGGAGAGAGACTGGGAGCACCTCTGGGAGGCGGTGAGAGAGGAGCCTGGTGTTCAAAGACTCTTGGCAGTCTGTGGGCTGCTCAAGTTCTTCAACTTCCCACTGATATGGTTGTAGGAGTACTTGCTTCAGTATTTGATATCGATGTGGAGAACTGATCTGCAGTGCTTCATTGTGTGGGGGCAACAATTGACATTCTTAGTTGTTGAGGATGTATATTTTTTGACGGGGCTCCCTTTTTGGGGAATGGCCCTACCTGCTGACCCCGAGTTGCCAGGGGATGTGTGGTTGATAGACATGGAATAAGGTTATTGTACGGGGCTGAACCCAATGTTAGGTTTAGTTTTCTGCATTGAGGCGATGGTTTCACTCTTGCATCAATGCATCTTGATCATGATTTTGAGGATCTATGGATCGTTAGCTACTCAGAGGATCACTGGCGGTTAGCTGAGGATTATGCAGAGGGTCCTAGATGGGGACTTTTTCTCCTGGGGTCTGAAGCTGCAGGCCATGATGATAGGGAATATTCATCGGTGTTGGACCACTGACTTCGATGATTTTGCATTTGGATCTATCCTGGTGGCATGGTTTCTGGAGAGGGTGCTCATGTTGCACCCTAGGGTTTTGTTGCCACTTGCAGGGCCACAGAAGCCATGACTGATGCGATGGGCTCAGATTTTGGAACAACACGGAGGGGAGAGGGTGGCCACTATTTTATGGCCACATTGGTGAGTGTGTGGCGCCGCATGCCACAAATTATACTGCGATTCCCATATGGTGGGATGGATTTCCGGAACGAATCGAACATGGAGTTGCCTCCTGGAGAGGTTTGGGACCAGAGAGGTATGTTTGTTCAATTATGCATTTTTGATTTTGATATTGTATCATATGTTGATATATATATGGATGCTGACTCTACCTTTGTTTTTGTGTTTGCATATGTGGGGCCGCGAGGCCGAGAGGTATAGATCGTTGGAGAGATGGATCGCCAGGGGCCAGTGAGACCACCGCGGGTGGTAGAGAGACGCCGAAGGGATGAGGCTTGTGTGATTCCAATAGATGAGGTGAGGGATGGCCAGAGACACAGGTTTGATGATCCAGGTGCTGGGCCATCGCGTGCTCCGCAGGTAGAGGCCGACGGGGGGATAAATGATCTATGGCGTCAGTTGGAGGTTGTGTTGTAGGGTGTGCCAGAGGGCACGTGGTCCCATATTCAGGCCGAGAGAGTCCTGGAGCAGTGTGTGGGTGGTTCTGCAGAGTGGTGGACCCTGATCCCTAGAGCAGCTGTAGAGGTGGTGGCGATGACTGGTCGAATTCCCTCTGGACCTGGAGGACCCCTAGCGGGTGGGGTGCCTCCTGCTGATAGAGGACCTAGTGGGGGAGCTCTGGGGAACCATGAGTGCCAATGATGTCTTTTTGTATTTATATAGGCTTGTGAACCCATTTTGTACAGGGTAGTGTGATACCCATTTTGTATAGGGTAGGGGGGGTACCCATTTTGTACCTTTAGGGGTGAGGGGACTCACTTGCTTATGGGAAATGTATATGTTGTACTTTTTTGTAAACATTTATGATACTTAGACCGATATATATATATGAATACACATCTTTGGTATCTTTGTGATGTTTACATGTGTTGATCTTTTGTGATGTTTTATGATGTCTAATCTATATGATGTGACCGATGTTTGATGATTTATGTATATGTAATGATGTCTTGATGTGATAAATACCAATCTAACACTAGGTTAGCCATGCTATCTGCTATTTGATTAAATTTTCTTGGAATATGTGTAAATGTAATTGAATCAATTTTTTGAGATAAGAGTCTAACTTACAGGATTTGCGAAAGCGGCAAGGATCATGGACACGATATACATTGTTGAGCTGTAGGACGACCAACTGGGAATATAATAAGATGCTAAGGTGATGAATGTGGCGGTGACTGACCTCTATGAGGAGACCAATAACTGTGGCGTATTCTGCTTGGTTGTTGGTGGTTGAGCCCAAACATATGCCGTTGGAGTGGAGTAGTTCATGTGAGGGGGTGTAGAGGGTCCAAGCGGCTGAAGCGAGATTCCGTGTCTAGCAGCTAGCTCCGTCAGCATAACCTATTTGGTAGGCTAATGGAGGATGCATCTGTCAATAACACAGATGGTAGATCAGACATGAGGCGTGGTTGTTGGTGGATAAATGACTACGCTTAGGTGTAAAACTTCTTTAAGTACAAACCGTTGATGGGTTATTTGAGAGGATAGCCTTCTGGAGAGGCCATGATGTATGTGCCTTTAGTGAGGCAGTTTTGGACAATGTAGGGTCCATTCCATAATGACGCAAATTTCCCATGACTGAGATTATTGTGAGAGATATCATAGGCTAGGACGAGATCTCCTTCGTTAAATGAGCAAAGGTTGACATGGCGGTTGAAGGTGGCCTTGGACCGTTTTTTAGCTGCCTCATTGTTCTGTAAGGAAGACCGTTGATCTTCATCCAACGACTCTAAATTTAGCAAGCGTTGTTCCATTGGAGCAGTGTCAGGTAATAGCTCAATGGCGGTGTTCAACATGGGAATTTCACACTCGATAGGGAGGGTGGATTCGATCCAATGAAAGAGATGAAATGACGTAAAACCGGTGGCAGTTTTGACTACCATGCGATAAGCCCATAATGTTGAAAACAACATATGATGCCAGTTGGTCTTGTGTTTGTTGACAATGCGTTGCAACATGGTTTTGAGGAATTTTTTAACAACCTCAACTTGTCCGGTTGACTAAGGGTAGTATGGGGAGGAAAAATCATGGGAGAAGCCTAAACTTGAGCAGAGTTCGACGAAGATCTCATTCTTAAAGTGTTTACTGTGATCATATACTAACTGTAGTGGAACTCTGAAATGGGTAATGACTTGGTTGAAGAAAAAATGCGTTGCTGTCTCAATGATATTGTTGAAGGTAGGCATGGATTCGACCCATTTGGTAAAGTAATCAATTTCCATGATGATGTACTTGGGTCCATTACTAGATGGAGGATTTCAAGTCATGAAGTCTATGCCCCATTTGCAGAAGGGGTCGACGGTGATGACTGGATGTAGAAGAGCGGGTGGCACTAGTGATTTTTTTTCATAAAGCTGGTATTTGTCTCATCGCTTGATAGTGTGGATGCAGTCATGAAACAGTGTGGGCCAAAAGTATCCTGCGCGAATGATTTTCTAGGCCATGGAAATACCTGAGAGGTGGTCACTGCAAGCGCCGCTACAAAAACCGTTCAAGACTTTGTCTGCTTCATCGATGGTTAAACATTGTCAGAGTATGGTTTTGACCCCACGTTGATACCAAATTTCACCGATGAGGAGGTACCGAGGGGCCTGATGGTGAATGCGTCGACGATGATCTCGAGAGAGATGAGATCTGAAATTCTGTGTCCGAAGGTAGATGAGAAGGTCACCATACCAGGGGTCATCCGAGGGGATGTAGAAGAGGTGTTCGTCAGGAAAATCTGTATTGACGGGTGAAATTTTAGTGTCTAAGGGAAACACTGTGATGAGTTTGGCGAGGATGAGTGCTTTCTTTCTTTTGGGAGTTGAGAACTCTAGGTCTTATTCCTGAAGGATGACGATCCATCGGGAAAATTTTCTATCAATTTGCCACCGACTAAGAAAGTACTGCATGGGGTTGGAATTTTACATGACTTTGGTAGTGTGAAGCAATATATAATGACATAGTTTCTGGACTGCGAGGCCAAGTTTCTCCTCATGATTGTATTTCAGGGGTGGTTCTAAAATATTTTTACTGATGTAGTAAATAAAATGCTCACGACCATCATCCCCTAGTTGGACGAGAACTCCTGCTATTGAGATGGATGAGGCCGACAAGTAGAGGATGTAATCACGTTCATATTCAGGAGGACTAAACAAAGGGGCATTGGATAGTGCCACTTTTAAATCATCAAAAGCGGTTTGGGCATGTTGATCCCATCGAAATGGGATATCATGACTCAACAAGCGAAGGAAACCATGCACACGAGTGGCATAATCTGGGACAGAGCGTCGTAAAAAGTTGGCTTTTCCTCTTAGGATGTGCAGTTGGCACAAATTTCTAGGTGGTGGAATTTCTGTGATAGCTTGGACCTTGAGGGGGTCCACTGTGATGCCGTGTTGGGAGACTATGAACCCAAGGAGGCGTCTGGCAGTGATGCAAAATACACACTTGAGGGGGTTCAAGCGGATATTGTATTGGAGACATCGTTGAAAAAAAACTCGTAAGTCATCTAAATGTTGAGTTCGTTTCTTGGATCGAGCAGTGAGGTCATCCAAGTAAGCTAGGATGATGCAAGCAAGATCATGGAAAACATAATTCATGGCCCATTGGAACGTAGAACCTACATTTTTGAGTCCAAAAGGCATGACACGATAAGCAAAAGTACCCCATTGGGTGGTAAATGCGGTTTTAAACTGATCTGCTGGATGGATTTGGATTTGATTGTAGCTGGAGAACCCATCCATGAAGGACAAGGCCTCGTGGCCGTCACAGTCATCGATAATTTGGTCGCTGAAAGGGGTTGGGAAGTTGTCTTTGGGACAAGCATGGTTGAGATCGTGAAATTCGGTGCAGACACGAATAGTGCCCTATTTTTTGTTAACAGGGATGGTGTTAGAGACCCATGAGGTATATGCAATGGGGTATATGAACCCTGTAGCGCGTAATTTTTCAATTTCATCTTTGATAGCTGTGGATTTGGATGGGTGAAGTGGGTGCCGCTTTTGATGGATTGGGGCGACATCGGGCCATGTGTCGATGCGATGTTCGACGATAAAAGGATTGAGGCTGGGCATCTCCGTATATGACCGGGAAAAAATATCCCAAAATTCCTGAAAGAGAGCTTTGTAAGATGTGAGTTCCTCAAGAGAGCATGCGGTGCCAATGGTGATTTCCTCTATGATTCCTGGTTTGATGGAAATGCCGATTTTGACAGTGGGGGAAATATTGGCCATGGTGCCTTCTTCAAAAGCATCAGGGGAAGAGATAGGGTTGTTGAACCAATCTATATGCCCTGATGGAATAAAATTCTTGGTTTCGATTGCACATATGGAGGCTTGTCTAGGAGGGTCAAAGGCTTCCTGTGAGAGAAAAATCACTTTGTGATGGATTTCATTCCATGGGAAATTGAGGGTAGTGAGTTCCTCTAAGATATCTTCGTCGCAGTGGAAAATGCGGGAATATAGGGAATCCTGGGAGGTAACATGGGTGACTGTCACCATGTGATTGTCTTCCAGTGGTGAATATGTAGAGGGGATATCGCAACCATGTTGTGATGGTTCACTTTACATAAACCAAATGTCTAGACACTGTGGGGGGGGAGCTGTGGTAGGGGGTAATATTTCCTGGGGAAAATGAACCGGAGAATTGGGAGGATTTGGGGGAATATCCTTAGACAATCTATCGATGAACCATGGAGGGGTGGGAAGTGACTTAGGTTTAGGGGAGGTGATATGAATAGTATCTGGAGATGGGATAGGTGGAGTCACTTGCATCACATGAGGTGGGGTGGTCGAATGATTTTGAAGAAGGGTTACTTGACGACGCCTGTATTCAATGATCAAAGGACACCGGTATGTGAAATGATCAAGTGAGTCACAAAGAGATGAAGGGAATCTCATCCTTTCGGTGACTAAGGTCGAGACATAATGGATGTCGATGATGTGGGTACCTGAAGGGGTGGGTGGAGAGGGATCTTGATGAAAGGGTTGGCGTACTACCGTTAGCATCTGTCGAAACTGAGGTAGAGATCGAAAATGATGAGTGTAGTGGCCGTACTCTAAACAGATGCCGCAAGCAAATTTGGTTCGAAGTCCTTTACTGCCTGTAGTAGAAGACATGGTCATAGTACTAGAGGTGCTTGGTGAAGCGATGAGTGATTTGGTTGCTCGAGGGAGTTGGATCAGTTTGTGTAACTCGGGAAGAGAAGGAAATATATTAGTGGGGTGTCCCTCTCTTTCGCATAGTGTGCAAGGAGGTTGAACTCGGGGAGGAAGTGGAGCGGTGGACTCTTTATTATTTCATCTGCTCCCAGTTGTGGAAGTGGTGTTGGCAATTGGGGGTGATGGTGGTGTGGACGAAGTTAGTACTTGAATCTGCATTGGGATTCCCTCTGATTGAGGAGGGAGGGATGGTTGAGGAACCATCACGGGTGGGTGTTTTTATAACCCTAAATTGCACTTGACATGCATACCTGGCATGAGGCCATCTAACTTGCTATATTTACCAAGACATTATTGAACAACTCTTCTAAAAACCATCATTTTGAGGGTGTACGCGCCCTGCACCATTACTGCTTGTGTACACATGCTTGTTGATCCGTTACAACCCGCGTACACTCACATAATATTGTGAAATGTAGAAAATTTCATAGGATACTGGTTTTCGGGTCGTTACTTAACCATTTGAATGCCCATAGCCAGTCACCCTAATCATTACTGTCCCTTTTTGCCTATAAAAGAAGGGGTTGGGGTCCCATTGCAAGGGGAAGCACGAGAGCAAATAAAATATGCCCATTTTATCAATCCCCCTTTGCCCCAATTGCAAATCCCTTACCATTTCCCTAAGAGAGAACTGAAGAGGAGAAGAAGACGTGGAAGCAGTTGGTGCATGGTGAAGAGGAGCCCAGGACCAAGTTCGAGGAGCAGTGGCGGTCTCATGTTGTAAGTGACTTTTGTGAGATTAATATAAAGAAGTGATTTTTCCATCCCGGCAAATGACGTCTTAAACTTATATGATTTGTTTACATTTCTTGTTTATGATATCTAACCCACTAATCCATATGTAGAATGCATGCTTGTAGTTTCTTGTTTGTCTTTTGATGAATGCAGGTCAGCCTTGGGAGGAGATTTGTAGTCAGGAAATAACCAAGCGCAAAGGGATTGACACCGGACGTGGAGTTTAAGGTAGGCCTACCAGATCCCTCTCTCTTGTCTTTTATGTATGATTGTGGGGTAATGTTGGGATAGTCATAAAAAGTAGGAGACTTTAGATGATTAGATATGCCTACACTTTAGACCCTTTGTGTAGTATGTAGAGGGGTTTTCCTGCTATAGCAGTTGTAGATACCATACAGGGATGGCGAGCACCATGTTGGGAAGGGTAAGCGTTGCAGCTACCTGAAATGCTTGTACGCCCGGTGGGGGGTAGAAGAAGGGGATTTGAGTGATGTCTTGGGGAATTGTCTCCCAAACCAAGATTTTACCTTGGGGGAGGGTGAAATCGGGGATAATTGGTGTAGTAGGGTTCTCAGGTAATACCTTAGGTAAAATTTCTTCAATTGGTGGTACATCGAGAGGTGGAGAAGCCTCAGTGGGAGGAATGGTATCTACGGTTTCAGTTCCATTAGAAGATAAGACACACACTTGTGCTGAGGGGTGTATGAGAGGTGGTGCTCCATGGTATGCCCCCAACAAGGATGGGTCCTTGAAAATTCCGGGGCCCATATCTATGAGTGGATAAGTGTCAAAACTAGTGCGGACAAGAGGCAGTATGTTATCGATGTTGGCAAAGTGGTTGGGCTCATAATGTGAAACTTGGTCAATGGTGATGATTTTCCCGTTGTGGGGGAACATCATCATTCAAAACATAGGAGAGGATACTTCCTTCATAGCGTACATGTAGCTATGTCAAAAAAATATGTTTTAATCGAGCGGGGTGTCAATAACCTCAATGTCGATGAGGATGGTTTTGCCCCTGAGTTCCATGGAGACATTTTGAAAGAGCCCTTCAGGGGAGGATGGTCGACCATCATAAGCTCTTAAAGTAATTGTAGATGGTACTAGATCAGGGGAGCCAAGTTTCTGCCATACAATTTTGGACATGATGCATGCAGATGCACCTTCATCAATGATACATCAATGAACTGTGATGTTCTAAATTTTGACTGGTATTTGGAAAGCTACCAAAGCGGGGAGACAAGGTTCCCCACTATCTAGATCAAATGTGACGAGTCTAGTATCAGCTGGGTCGACTGCCCCCAAGGTAGAAAGAAAGGATTTTCATTGAGTTGGAAAGGTTTGGAGGAACTCCAATACCAACATGGCTGCAGGGGACTGTGCCAAGTCATCGACCAAACTGTAATTATGTGCCGCCCTATCCTGAGGGTTGTTGACATTCCATCGTAACAAAATGCGAGGGATACGAATGGGAGGTTCAGTTTTAGGGTGTGGGATCATCAAGGGTTGTCCGGATGTAGCTGGAGTTGCTTTTGAAGTGGTGGGAGTAGCTTTAGGGGGTGTGCTGTATTGACAACTGCGCGTTTGCAGAAGAATTTCTTCTTTGCTAGTGAGGAGGATATTGTGATCCGCTGGATTTCCAGGGTTTTGATACCGACCCACTTGTGGTGGGGAAGGATGTACGCCCTGTTGGGTATTCATCACACCTTGGTGTGGAGTAGGGTTTTACAACATGGTCAGGGGTGGTTGTTGCAAATACTGTTGTGGGGCCTACTGAGGGGCAAGTGATGCTGGAGGACGTGGTGCATTCATGGAGTCTTTCATCCGTTTGAAATAAAAAATTTGGGGGAAATGGTGAGTGTAATGTCCATGATCACCGCAAAGAGTGCAAGGGAAGTTTTTCCGGAGGTTGTTATTGTCCCCTTGGGGGTTCTAGTTACCCTGATTCTAGTTCCCCCCAGCAGGTTGGTTTTGTTGGGGGTTATTTCCCCCTAGTCCTGGGTTATTATTATTTCAGTTTTTTCCTTTCTTCTTGGCATTATTCCACTGATGGGATGAATTTTCCATATTAAACTCTTCAAAATTATGAAATTGCTGAATGGGAAAGGGATGAGCAAAGTTAACATCAATGTGTGGTTGTCCCTATGGAGGAGAAATTGGCTAGGGAGGACTAGGAAATGGAAAATATATATTATGTTGTGGAAAAACCCTTACCATTTCCCTAAGAGAGAACTGAAGAGGAGAAGAAGACGTGGAAGTAGTTGGTGAATGGTGAAGAGGAGTAGTGTCTATGGAAACGATCATTTCTCCTTTCACTCAGAGTGCGACAGGCCCTCTGTTCTCATATGGGATGCCTGGCTTCGGTACAAGCACTGTACTTTCCTACTCCACTCTACAGACTTTAGGTCTCGGGGTAGGGAGCTCCAATTCTCCTCTGCAAGGATCTATGGGGGGCACTTCATCTCCCTATAACACTTTCCCTTATGGAGGGGGTCATATACCTCCTTCGTCCCCTTTTCTCGACGGAGCTCACCAGCACTCCGCCTGGACAAACACAAACTATAGTTCATTTGGAGCAGGTAGTCAAGAAATTCCTTCTTATAACATTCTAGTTGGTTCGACACCGTTCTCTTTGTTCAACGCATTTGGTAACAATGCTTTCTCGTCAGCTGCAGTCTCGACCGGGGGCAACCCCGGTTATGGACAACAACATCCTGTAAAGGGTACTATTCTTGCACAGGGGGAAAACTTAGGAATTCCTTCCTCACAAGGACCTTGGAATCCATAGCAGGGATCAGTTCCCTCATCAGGGATGCCGACCAGGGAAACTCCTTCCATAGCCAATGGAACCCCAGGCAAGGCTCAACACCTATGCCCATCGGATCGACAGGGGGCAACCCTTCCCAAAATCCTTGGACTGCGACGCAAGCCCAACCCTTTACGTCCTATTACGGGAGTCAACCGATGACGTCTCAACAAGAACAAAATCCATACGCTGGTCACGACCATGGTTATTACTAGAAACCTGGCCAACAACCTAAATTTTCCTGGTAATCTAGTGCCAACCAAACTGCAGGGTCCTTTTTTCCTGTTTTCAATCAACAACCCAAATTTCCGTTCCTGGAAACTCTGCACTTGCAAGAATTGACAAGGTTATTAAATGACCCCATTTGTCACGATCCATGTTGGCCTCCGATGCCAACCAAGTTTCCTTCAGACACCGCAAAGTTCGAGGCCAAGCCTAACGAAGATCCAGGTGATCATGTGACTACCTTCCATTTATGGTGCTCATCCAACTCATTGAGAGACGACTCTGTCCAGTTGCGTTTGTTTCAACGCACTCTCATTGGGAGTGCTGCGAAATGGTACATCAAGCTCGAGCTCTCAAAATACTCTTCCTTCAGTGAATTGACAATGGCTTTCTTAAACCATTTCCAATTACCTGTGAGATACGATGCCGACACCGAGTTGTTGTCCAAATTTGAGCAGAAAAAAGCGAACCATATCTTGGATCACATTTGAGAATGGAGATGCCAGAAGAGTTTGATAAAAGTTCCAGTCCCACTATCATTCCTTCTTGAGTGGTTCCTTAAGTATTTGGTACCCCAGTTATCTAAAGACGTCGCAACCTCGGGGGTGTTCTCAGAGGAAGAAGCGATAATGAGAGCCCAACATCTAGAACATATTTAGTCTCAATCTAGTTTACTTTATGAAGTTTTACCATATGCACCACAGTCGATACTTGACAAGACCAGACAGAGATATGGACCACATGCTGATTGTATTGTAGGTTCAGTGCAAACGAAGCCCGCTGATCAACTGTCAAATCAATTGCAACAATTTTCAATACAACAGACAGTGGCTAGCCAGACCATTGGTTCAGTTGCTCCCCCTACTCAAATGTCAGATGTACACAATGTGAAATCGACAAACCCGAAGGCCACCGAGCAGCCTGACGAAAAGCAAAAACAACGAAAGAAGGGTAAGGGGGATAAGAAACCTACCAATAATGATGGTGAGGGAAACACTGAAAAGAAGAAGTCAAAGTATCCCTGCAATCTTTGCAAGGAAGACCATCCAACTCACCAGTACCCTTGGCTTGCAGAGGCCCAGAAGTTATTGGCACAACAACAACCTACCGTGTTAACGAATCCATTTCTGCATGGGAAAAATTTAGCTCAAGCCTATTCGAGCACGGAAGGGGCCGGTCAGAGACCCCCTCCATATTCAAGTAATCCTTTGTCCGTGAAAGTGTACATGATGAAAGGTAGCATCGACATAACGACTAGGAGACACGACTACGAAATGCCAAACACCTCTTAGAAGGGTAAATAAGCCGAAAAACCACATCTTCCTCTCCATATTGAGAAGACGTTGGGCGAGACAATGACATGCATCCGTAAAGGTGAATTCAATAAAGCTTCCCACAACCCAAATGCAAGGGCCACCCAGAACTACTCTGTGGTGGAGGATTTGTCACAAACCCCTTGCACAATGTCATCTTTGGAAGTCCTCCAGAGCTACCCTTCGCAGAGAAAGGCCCTTTTAGCTACCTTAGGATCCACTGAGAATTGTAATCCAGGAACGATCATGCTTGATACGACCGACTTAAAACCTCATCTTCCTTACCACGTAGCATTTCAAATAGTAGTGGCTTACACCAAGAAAGATTTTACTTGCAATATTTTCCGCACGGTGGTTGATGAGGGTGCCTTGACATGCGTGATGTCTTTGGAATGTTGGAAGGCCATTGGCCAACCCGTTTTGTCTTCGTCACCTACTCTTCTTACCTCTTTCAATGGTCATTCATTCCAACCACATGGAATCATTCCCTCTTTTCCCGTGCAGTTAGGAGGGAAGACCATGTGCGTCAAAGTTGAAGTGGTCGATGCATCTCTCGACTACAATCTCTTGTTAGGAAGGATTTTGACCTACGCTATGCAAGCAGTGGTTGCGAAATTGTTTTGGGTCTTGTTGTTTCCACACGAGAGCCGGATCGTGACCATTGATCAATTATCCTTCTCCCATCCTGACCCTTCATCGAGGGTATCCATGGTCCTGATGATTGATAACCCTCAACCCGACATCGTCAACGTAGGGGTTGGTCTATGCCCACCTTTGATAGGTACTTTCGATTACCCGCCTCTGACCAACAATGTCCATTACATGTCGGCTGTCCCCGACCAGCCTAGGGACAAAATCTATCAAATCTCTTCGTTTCACACGACTTACTTTAACGATTCATGGACTCTTCCTTCCCCATCAACCACAATGGAGGGAATAGGGTACCATGGAATGGCCATGCCTTTGTCCACGAAAGAAGTTGCATACTCTACAGTCCAACAAGCTTCCACCAACCCAGATCCAACTCCCACAAAGGAGTTAGATATAGTTCTCAAGCCTATATGGGCTCAAGGTTCCCTCGCTGATACTGATTCTTTAGACTTAGTCTTTCCCTCAGACGAGGCGATTATTGAGGCAATGACTAGTTTGGAAAAACCCTGGGATGATCTTCATCACAGATCTTACTTCCTCCTAGAGTTAAGAAGAATTGAAGCAAGTGAATTCACTCTGACTATGATTGGAGATGAGGCTTGTCCTATCAATCCTTTCGCTACACACACTGTTTACGCTAAAGGAAATATGACAACCATTGCTCAAACGATAGCTATTGATATCTACAGAATCCCTGACATTGTGGACAATATCTTCGTCGGAGTAGACTTCTCCCTCGAGGAGATTCAAATCTACATATATGTATTTAAATAATTCCACGACGTGTTTGCCTGGTCTTACGAGGAAATTCCAGGCATAGATCCAAGAATAGTCGAACATGAAATCACGACATATCTTGATGCTAAGCCGGTCCGGAAGAAGCTTCGTCCAGTCAATCCTAGGAAATCAATAGCTATTAAGGCTAAAGTAGAGAAATTAGTCCAAGCTGGTTTCATCTACCCCGTCCAATTGACTCAATGGGTGTCAAATCCCGTTCTAGTCAACAAAAACAGGGTACGATTCGCTTATGTACAAACTTCTGTGATTTGAACAAGGCTTGTCCAAAGGATAATTTCCCCACACCATTTATTGACCAGATAGTCGATGAATTCACAGGTTGCGAAGCCGTTTCTTTCATGGATGTTTTTTCAGGATACAATCAGATACATATCAAGCCTGAAGACCAACACAAAACCACTTTCATCTGTCTGTGGGGTACATTCTCTTATCAGAAGATGCCTTTTGGTCTGAAAAACACTGGAGATACATTTCAATGGGCCATGTCTTTTGCTTTCCACGACCTCAAACACATAGTCAAATATTATCTCGTTGATTTAGCGTCACGATATCGCAAGAGAGATAATCATCTCGCACAACTCCAACTTATCTTTGAGCGATGCCGCTACTACCGGATCCGCTTGAATCCAAACAAATGCAGCTTTTGTGTAACATCAGGTTGTCTGTTATGTTTCATAGTTTCAACAACAGGGATCATGGTTGATCCTCTAAAGGTTGAGGCAATAGTTCAGTTGCCTCCCCTGTGCGCAATTCCTCAGCTTTAGAGTCTACAGGGAAAGCGAACTTTTTATGGCGTTTCATCACAAACTATGCCAAGATCACAAAGGGTTTTATGCGTTTACTGAAGAAGTACGTTCCTTTTCATTGGGACGAAGCCACTCAATGCTCTTTCGAAGCATTGAAATACGCCCTCACATCTACCCCTCTGCTTCGGCCACCCAATTATAATAAATATTTCTTATTGTACTTGGCCACTGCAGAGTCGAACATCGATATGGTCTTGGTTTAGGAGGATTATTTTATCTCAGAATATGTGATTTATTACCTGAGCCGAGGCTTGGTTGGACCAAAACTCAATTATTCACACATTGAAAAACTTTCATTTGCAATAGTTCATGCCGTCCAACGATTCCGTCATTACATCTTGTTTCTCAAGACCACCGTCATTGCCATTGTGAATCCGTTTCAATATGTGGTTACACGATGTGTAATTGGCGGAAATATCAGTAGATGGATAGTTATCCTCTAGGAATTCGACTTGGATTTTGTTTCGGAAAAATCCAAAAAGTCACTGGTCTTTGCGGAACTCATTTCGAAACTTTCGATCGAATTAGGTGATATCATACCCAAAGAGTCGCCTATCAAAGGAGACATGTTTCTGATCGCATCTTTGGACCCCTATTACAGAGATATACTATTCTATATCCAGAATTTGAAGTACCCTACCTCTGCTTCTCTTGATGAGCGTCACCGTATATGAAATCAGGCCAAAAACTATCTCATACTCGAGGACACTCTGTATCGTCGAGGTGTAGATTGCATCCTTCGTCGGTGTCTCACCCATGAAGAATTAGAAATCGTGCTTAACGATTGCCACACTGGAGCATGTGGTGGTCATTTGTCTGGGTTGGAAACAACCCAAAAGATTCTACGAGTTGGTTACTTTTGGCCGACATTAATCAAAGATTGTATTGAATCAGCCAATAAGTGCCACTTGTGTCAGATATTCTCTCGAAAGATGAGGGCACACCCCACTCCCATGTTTCTTGTTGTCACAATTGGTCCATTCACCAAGTGGGGGATTGATTACGCTACATGCAACCCTCCTTCCGCAAGGGGGCACCGTTATATCATCGTAGCAGTAGACTACTTCACGAAGTGGGTCGAAGCTATGCCAACATTTAAAGATGATGGCGAGACCACACATCTCTTTTTGTTTAACCAGATAATAGCAAGGTTTGGCATCTCGAGAGATATTGTCACTGACCATGGCAGTCACTTTCATAACAAAATCATGTTTGAGTTAACATCAAATCTTGGGTTGAGGAAAGAACATTCATCACCCTACTACCCACAAGCGAATGGTCAGGTGGAAGGTGTGAATAAATCCCTTAAGACTATATTAAAACGAACAATCGATTCGGCCAGGTCAAATTGGCATTTGATGTTGTATTCAACATTATGGGCCTACCGAACGTTTGTTAAGACTGCAAGCGGTTTCTCACCTTTTCAACTCGTTTACGGGCTAGAAATAGTCTTACCTATAGAGTGACAGATCCCCTCTCTAAAATTGGCAGTACATTTATTGCAAGACACTTCACCTCTTGAAGAGTGTTTATTATATCTTGAGCAGATCAATGAGAAGCGTCGGGATGCAGCCCTGGCTAATGAGGCTCACAAACAAAAAATCAAGTGTCAGTATGATCGGTCGTTCTGTCCTCGGATTTTCTATGAAGGCGACCATGTCCTAGTCTATGACTAAGATAAGAACCCCCTGGGGGCAGGCAAGTTCAAACTCATGTGGTTCAGACCTTTCATCGTGAAGGAGGTTCTAAAGAAGGGAGCTTATCGTCTGGTGGAATTTGAGGGAAACGCTTTGGCAGAGCCTAGAAATGGGCTCTACCTTAAGAAGTATTACTCGTAGGTGGGTCACCTTGGGTGACTTCTTGTAACATATGTATAGTCCTGGATATTCTCTTTTTAGTTTCCGACTTTTTGTTTTATGGACATGTCATTTTTGATGTCATATTTTTCACTATGGAATATGTCAAGTGAATCAGAGGTGTTTGTTGGGTTCACGAACGACGCTAGTTGACACACTCGGAGGCTTGCTTCTGTAGCTTGGGTCATTTTCACACCTTAGGGACAGTTTCTATCTTCAGGAGGTATCTGTTTAGGTGACGCCACAAACAATGTCGCCAAATACAACATCGTCTTAGAGTTGCTTCGTGACGCTTTGTTGCAGGGTATCTCTCACCTCCGGGTCTACGTAGATGCTCAACTGGTTGTGTCTCAGTTAAATGGGGTTTACCACATTTACGATCCTACACTACACCGACGGTTCCTTAGTGTATGTCTCTTAGAATGAAGCTTTGATTACATTACGTATATCCATGTTCCTAGGAGATTGAATAAAATCACAGATACTCTAGCTAATCATGTATTAGATTGGCATATTGTACACATATAAGAAAGAGAACACACACTCACATGTAAATACATTTGTAAAATAGATGTAATCCATAAGACATAAAAAAAATGAAAAAGATCCATATATATATCAAAAAATATCAGAGTACATGAGTGGGCGCAAGCACCTCAAAAATATGTCCAATCAGAGTCATGGGGATTATGCCCTTAAAAATATAAAAAAGGTTCTCTTGGCACGTAAGTAGTCTAGCATAGCTAAGGGCAGGGCCTGTTGGCCCTGCCATAGTGAACAACAATGTTCCCCAAACACCGAAAGAGTTGGACCTAGGTCCGTGGCACCCCAAATACGTGAGGTTGCATCGACGGTGAGATATCCTTGATCTCCTCCATAGGGACTGTACGAGTGAGCATGGTAAGGTTCCGCTCTACCCACCTCAATACTCTCTCAACCTCTCTAGTTGGAGCCCCCCCCCCCTGCTGCTGCTGGTCTGAGAACTCTAGCTGGTCCTACCTCTGGTCGAGGACGCCGCCTAGTCCTCGAAAAGTATGCTAGACGTACTGGTCCCACATCTGTACATAACAAATACGTAAGTGTTAGATACTCATGTATACAAAAAAAATGATATATATATATATAAGACATAAAAAATTAAATAACTTTGAAAGGAAAACTCACCCATCTCTCCTCGCTCCGCTCCAGGAGGTACTGGCATGTCAGGATCTCTAGAAAAATTGATCTCGACATAGGGGTAGTCCTCTATTTCCGTAATCTGCCGTGACCACTAGTCAAAAAAATTGTCATCAAAGGCCTTGATGGCGCTCCCTCCCCAGTGTCACAGAAACAACGCTGCCCATATGCATAGCGCTGGGAGAGAGGCCTCGTGCCCTCGTATAGTCTCTCGAGGAATCAGATTGGGTACCCTCTTGAAGAAAAAGGAACACAAAATGGTCCCAAACCTAAAGTTTCGGTGCTCCCGTATCTGCCACTCTGTCAACTGTCTCTTCATGCAATCCATCATGGTGGTACTCCAGTCGAAAATCTGTGCATTTAAGCACTGTACCGCCCAATGCATGTGCACCCGGGAATCCTGATGTAAAGCTGTGAATCCAGTGATCCTCCCAATAATTAGAACTATCACTTTGAGTGATAGGTTGATGATCTTATGTATAGGCACTTGGGAACCTACTTTCTCAGTACCAGCCTCACAATGGAGTCCAATAAACTCCTTGATGTTGTGCGGCTCGGGGGGAAAAGTGTGCAAGTTGACTGGATCCCCTCTCCTCGAGAGACCAGTCAGGAAGTAAATGTCCTCAGTCGTTGGAGTCAACGACTTCCCCTTGAGAATGAATGCGTCTGCATTAGGATGCCAGTAATGTATCAATGCATTTATCAACCTGGGTTGTGCCCTAAAAAACAAACACTGGAAGAACTTTAACAACCCTTATTGTGACAAAACAACGATAGCAACAGGGTCATCGGAGACCAAAAAATAAATTTCCTCATGCTCCCTCTCTATCCAATGCACATACATCCTACAAACACAAAGAAATGGAGAGTTAACTCTTGCATTTCCCTTTTTTTTTCCCCACTTATTGAGGGTGTACATGGGTTGTCTTGAGGACAGTCGTGTGTACATGCGGGCATCTTCTCTTCTTCCCACGTGTATACGCGGGCTGTGCTTGTACAACCTGCGTACACGCAGGGCCGACCTCTTTAAAGGTCAGTGCCCCCCCAAAAAACCAAAAGAAATGCAAAAATGGAAGATGGAAATGCAAGGGAGGTTAGTGTGTACTTACTTGGTCCAAACAGAAGTTCATTTCGTCCACTGAAGTTCCCGAAATCAACTATTTCGGGAAAGGTTTTTTTTTTGACTTTTGGTCATTTCTCAAATTACAATGGTGATAATGAGCTGCGAGCTTTCTATTTATAGACTTTTTGGCCCCTTTTTGTCATTTTTTGGACCCTTTTGCCATTTTTTCTAGCTTGAAAATTGTTTACTATGGTTCTTGAGTTTCTCAGCGGATTTTACGATAAGTGTTACTTAGGGTATTGGGAGGTTTTTTGAGAGTTGGGTCGGTTTTTAAGGTCTTTTGGTAAAAAGTCATTTTTCCAACTTTGTGCATGTAAGATAGGATTCCACCTCCACTTGTTGCACCTCATTGTCTTTTTCTCTTTTCCATAGGATCAATCCCACCGAATTGCTACACAGAACCCTCACGTTTTTTCTAGAAGTGTCGTAATTTAGTGGTAGAGCCTACCTGTACATGGATTCCCTAGGTAGATCCTAGTTGCATTTTGGTGTCCATGCCATTGCTAATGACTATAGGCTCAGGAGTCCTTATTATTTTTTCCTGATTACGAGTATGAGCCTCATTTGCATGATTCATTATCACTCTTGACCTCACCCTCGGGACTCCCAAAACACAACGAGTCTTCTTTTAAGCCATTTCCAGGCCCTCTAAATATGAAAAGATTGCTGAGAGATCTTTTTTCCCTTCATGCTCGCTAAACTGAAATTTGAAGGCACGTCTGTCTGGCGGTAGTTTACCCCTTTTTTCGGTTCTGATGGTCAAAAGTACGAACAAAGGTATACTATAGGAGCCTCGATTCTCTAGAAGAGTACTCTGAGGTATAATTTTACCCCTCTTTTGGGCCTGAGGGACTAAATCTACGAAAAAGAAACCCCCACAGAGTCCATAGTTAAGCTCTTTTCAGACTCCCTAAAATTGAAAAGATAGCTGAGTGACCTTGTTTCTTCACACTCGTTAAATTGGTCCAGAAGAACATCCCTTACAAAGTCCATAGTTAAGCTCTTTTAAGACTCCTTAAAAATGAAAAGATTGCCCAGTGATATTGTCTTTGTCACACTCATTAAAATGATTTTGAATAGACGACTGTTCGGTGCTAGTTTACCCCTTTTTCGAGCCGACTAGACTACCTTCGAAAAAGGTACCCCAATGGAGTCTCCTTTTATGTTTTTTCAGACTCTCTAAAAATGAAAAACCACCGAGTTTACCTTCTCTTGGATTGTTAAAATCACATTGAAGGACGTTATAATTGTGTCTTATTAATCGCATTCACATTCCTGCATCTTTGGCCTAATGCTAGCTCCATGTTGCTCTCAACTGAACCATCTAAAGCATGCCTTATACGCAAGCCTTGTAGCACTTTGCCTCTGCGTCTTGACACCTTGAGCCATGAAGGATTTTTCACGAGTGTCCTACTCCTACATATGTCCCCTTGATCTAAGCATCCATGTGTTCCTTGCACTTGGAAATAGTATGTCTGAGACACTTGATCCTCCTTTGTAACGTAGCATTCTTTATTCTTTTTCAAACTTTCCAAGATTATTGAAAAAGACAGAAAAAATCAAATATACCCCAAAAAGAGGAAGGGAAAAGTATTTTCTTTTTGTTGACAGCACAATGAGTTGCCCTTGGACAAAGCACATCCTTTCGTTTGATTCGTCAATTCATAGGATTCAATATGACCTTAGGAATCTATTCTCTCTACATAGAGCTGTTTCCTCCTCCGTTTGGTTACCCTTTCCAAACATATGGAGAGTTCGCTTTGCCTCCTGGATCGTAAATTAATGTCAATGCCATGCTGCTTGAGCCTTATCTTTTGTTGTTCTTTCATCCAAGGGAAGTCTTACTAAACTTGAGTTGACCATTTTGCAGTTTATCTCTTGTCCTCATGCCCAGCCACCCCGAAAGACCAATCAAGTCCTTGCTCAAAATCAATGAAGTTCTATGCCTGATAATCAAGATCCTCTTGTCTGTTCTCGACGAGCCTTTGAATACCTTTGGGTAGTGAAGTCGTACACTCATATTACACTCCTACCCGAGTTTTGAATATTTTGAAGTTGTTGCTCGAGCTGTGAAGACCTCATCTCCAACCATCAGGCATCATTGGCTTCTTGAAGATGGATACTATACATGTATACATTTTGATTTTGAGATGTAGATCCGCTATGTATTTCTTGTTGCTACACTTTATATCGTTATATGACATGGATCCACAGTGTATTTGATTGGCAACCATGATTTTATTTCATCCCGAGCATGGGTATGCCTGCCTTGGTGAGACAAATTTTTATTTTTGCAAATGGAACCTCTTGAACATGGGTCCCTGGGCTCACTCACATCGTACAATGGTGAAGATTTGTAATGTATTTCAGCCATCAGATTCTCTTCTGACCTCACACATTAGGGGGCATCTGTTATAACCCTAAATTACACCTGACATGCATACCTGGCATCAGGCTATCTAACTTGCTATCTTTACCAAGCCATTATTGAACAACTCTTCTAAAAACCATCATTTTGAGGGTGTACGTGCCCTGCACCATTACTGCCCGTGTACACACGGTTTCTGAGCAACTACATCCCGCGTACACTCACATAATATCGCAAAATGTGGAAAATTGCATAGGATACTGGTTTCTGGGCTGTTACTTAACCATTTGACTGCCCATAGCCAGTCACCCTAATCGTTACTACCCCTTTTTTCCTATAAAAGAAGGGGTTGGGGTCCCATTGCAAGGGGAAGCACGAGAGAAAAGAAAATCTGCCCATTTTATCAATCCCCCTTTGCCCCAATTGCAAATCCCTTACCATTTCCCTAAGAGAGTACTGAAGAGGAGAAGAAGACGTGGAAGTAGTTGGTGCATGGTGAAGAGGATGCCAGGACTAAGTTCGAGGAGCAATGCCGGTCTCATGTTGTAAGTGACTTTTGTGAGATTAATATAAAGAAGTACTTTTTCCATCTCGCCAAATGACGTCTTAAACTTATATGAATTGTTTACATTTCTTTTTTATGATGTCTAACCCACTAATCCATATGTATAATGCATGCTTGTAGTTTCTTGTTTGTCTTTTGATGAATGCAGGTCAACCTTGGGAGGAGATTTGCAGTTAGGAAACAACCAAGCGCAAAGGGATTGACACCGGACGTGGAGTTTAAGGTAGGCCTACCAAATCCCTCTCTCTTGTCTTTTATGTATGATCGTGGGGTAATGTTGGGATTGTGACAAAAAGTAGTTGACTTTAGACAGTTAGCTCTGCCTACACTTTAGACCCTTTGTTTAGTCCATAGAGGGGTTTTCCCACTATAGCAGGTTTAGATACCATATAGGGATGGCGAGCACCATGTTGGGAAGGGTAAGCGTTGTAGCTACCTGAAATGCTTGTACGCCTGGTGGGGTGTAGAAGAAGGGGATTTGAGTGATGTCTTGGGGAATTGTCTCCCAAACCAGGATTTTCCCCTGGGGGACGATGAAATCAGGGATAATTGGTGTAGTAGGGTTCTCAGGTAATACCTTAGGTAAAATTTCTTCAATTGGTGGGACGTCGAGAGGTGGAGAAGCCTCAGTGGGAGGGATGGTATCTACGGTTTTAGTTCCATTAGAAGATATGAGACACACTTGTGCTGAGGGGTGTATGAGAGGTGGTGCTCCATGGTATGCTCCTAGCAAGGATGGGTCCTTGAAAATTCCGGGGCCCATATCTATGAGTGGATAAGTGTCCAAACTAGTGCGGACAAGAGGCAATATGTTATCTATGTTGGCGGAGTGGTTAGGCTCATAATGTGAAACTTGGTCAATGGTGACGATTTTCCTGTTGTTGGGGAACATCATCGTTCAAAACATAGGAGAGTCTACTTACTTCATAGCGTACATGTATCTACGTCCAAAAAATATGTTTTAATCGAGTGGGGTGTCGATAACGTCAATGTCGATGAGGATTGTTTTTCCCCTGAGTTCCATGGGGACATTTTGAAAGAGCCCTTCAGGGGAGGATGGTCGACCATCATAAGATTTTAAAGTGATGGCAGATGGTACTAACTCAGGGGAGCCAAGTTTCTGCCATACAATTTTGGACATGATGCATGTGGATGCACCTTCATCAATGATACATTGATGAACCGTGATGTTCCAAATTTTGACTGGTATCTGGAAAGCTACCAAAGTCGGGAGACGAGGTTCCCCAATATCTAGATCAAATGTGATGAGTATAGTATCAACTGGGTCGACTTCCCCCAAGGCAGAAAGCAAGGATTTCTATTGAGTTGAACAGGTTTGAAGGAACTCCAATACCGACATGGCTGTAGGGGACTATGCCAAGTCATCGACCAGGTTGTAATTATGTGCCGCCCTATCATGAGGGTTGTTGACATTCCATCGTAATGAAATGTGAGGGATACAAATTTGGGTTTCAGTGTTAGGGTGTGGGATCATCAAGGGTTGTCCAGATGTAGCTGGATTTGCTTCTGAAGTGGTGGGAGTAGCTTAAGGGGGTTTGCTTTATTGACGACTACGTGTTTGCAGAATAATTTCTTCTTCGCTAGTGAGGAGGATATTGTGATCCGCTGGATTTCTAGGGTTTTGATACTGACCCACTTGTGGTGGGGAAGGATGTATGCCTTGTTGGGTATTCATCATACCTTGGTGTGGAATAGGGTTTTACAACACGACCGAGGGTGGTTGTTGCAAATATTGTTGTGGGGTCTACTGAGGGGCAGGCGACGCTGGAGGATGTGGCGCATTCATGGAGTATGTCATCCATTTGAAATAACAAATTTGGGGGAAATGGTGAGTTTAATGTCCATGCTCACCGCAAAGAGCACAAGGGAAGTTTTTCCAGAGGTTGTTTTTGTTATTCCTCCCTTGGCGTTTTTTGTTATTTTCCCCTTGGGGGTTCTGGTTACCCTGATTCTAGTTCCCCCTAGCAGGTTGGTTTTGTTGGGGGTTATTTCCTCCTGGTCCTGAGTTATTATTGTTTCGATTTTTTACTTTCTTCTTGGAATTATTCAGATGATGGGAAGGATTTTCCATATTCAACTCTTCAAAAGTATGAAATTGCTGAATGGGAAAGGGATGAACAAAGTTAACACCGATGTGTGCTTGTCCCTATGGAGGATCAATTGGCTAGGGAGGACCGGGAAATGGAAAATATATATTATGTTGTGGCAATGATCCGTAGGGTGCATTTGAAGGTAGATCACTTTCACTAGTGCCCAGGTTATATGCTGAGGTAGAGGGGGAACTTGAACTTGGTTGAGAAGCTGGGTGCATAATGGGTGCCGACGAGGGTCCACTCATGGGTGGAGGGGGAGAAACAAGATATGGATGTTGGTAAGGGGGAGGAGGGTAATAATATGGTCCTCCATATATCGACGGATATTGGGGTGTATTGTACATGAGTGATGGTTAGATGTATGGGTTGTAGTGTGTTATGGTTCCAATCAATCCATCCACCACATGAGACATCCCAGGTTTGTCCTAGACAAATGGTACAAGTCTTGATGCATCAAGTATTACTATGTATAAGTAACCCGACTGAGCATAAATGAGGTCGAACTATTAAGCCTTGCTGATGGCTTCCTCTTCGGAATGGGGGAAGGTGGATGCCACATCTTTGGAAAGTATAGAGACAAGTGATTTGAAAAACGAATCGAGATGTTGTTACTTGGTGGTTTCTGCTTTACATAAAATACGTCACTGACGCCATTCGTGAATGCAGTCGAAAATATGTGTAGCTGAGGTTTGTTTGCATTTGGAGATAATTCCTAGACCAGTATCATGAAAAACTGGTACTTGAAAGAAGGCCAAGAATGCTTTGGCCAAGGATTCAAAAGTCACATGGGGCCCTGATTTTTCGTCCACATACCATTTGGTTGATGGACCAGTGAGTGAGCGTTGAAATAACCTTAATCAGATGGAGTCATCCATGATGCTGTTTGAAGAGAACCATAAGTGGAAGGTCATGACATGGTTGGAGAGATCTTCCCCCGATTTTCCTTCAAATTTTGGAATGTCTGAAGGTAGTATGGTAGGCATATTGGGCCATGTAATATAGGATCATTCATGAGTTTACTCAAATCAGGGATGTTGAGGGACGCCAAATATGGCACGGGGGGTGGTGGTGGAGGATTAGTTCTAGCCATGGTGTGAAAAGGTAGTGGACCTGACCCTTGAGAGGGGTTTGGTGGGGTTGTACTTCTCCCTTGAGAAGAAGTTTGCCCCCCGCCTCCTTGTAAAGGAGAAATAGTGGATGGATGGCCTTGGGAATTGGTCCCAAGTAAGGTGGAACCAAGAAATTATGATCCCAAAATAGTGGCACTCACATGGGTGTGAGACGGTTGAGATGGTGAGTTGGCAAGACTAGGAACTCCTCCTAGATAGGAGGGAGATTCTGCAAGTGTCTAGAATGACGGGGATTCTGTGGGTCCCCTATGATGTCCGACTAGCAAAGTGAATGTGTGAAAATGGTGATGAGATAAATACATGAACACTAGACTTGTATAATTTGGACCTTCACAATATATCTCACAATCGCATGTAATCAAATGAGCATCATACATAAATCAACTGTAAATAAGCATACATGTGGGTAGGTGGATTTTGTCCACGTGGGAGAACAAAGAAAACAAATTCTCATATCCTAAAAATACGTATCGTTCTTCCTCTCAAATAGCACTGGATAACACTCAATAGCAGGGTCTGAAGCCACTGTAAGAGGAACCAGTGAAGAATGAAACAATCAATTATAATGAGGGGTGGAGGGTGCATATCCCGAAAGAGCTGGCGATATTTCCCAATAGCCACAAAAAATTCGATCAAGGTGCAATTGCAACCCATAATTTCCACCTGGGTAGATGTCCTAAATTTGGCCACTAGGTACCTCAATCAAAGTGCGACATTTAGATTTTCGGCCTCAGAAATGGGTCACGGGCTAGATCCCTTCCAAGAGTTGGGTGAATCAAGGGGGGACGCATAGAACAACCGGACCTTGGCCTTCGACCCTTCACGGGTATCTGCCTACCTTATGGTGTTAGGAACACTTGACTTGGAGGATTTTAAAGTTCACTATTTGTCAACTTCTAATGTTTGAAAATGTGAGAACCAGATAATGAGGGGTTATTTGGATGCCTACCCCCGAGATCCTACCTAGACTAAAAAATTTCTTTTGGCACCTCCTGTGGAGGAAAACTTAGTGAGTTTTTAGAATTTTTTTAGATGTGGTGGGCTGAGAGATTGGGGGTGTGAACCAATCTCGTTGGAATTAAGTGGGTGTGGATAATTTCTTCAAGAAATAGTGGGACGTTTCAGAATTCCTTTGGAGAAGACCTACTTCAACCTCCACAATTCAAGATGAAATTATGTGAGTGAGGAGTGACTTTGTGTGTGAGCAAGTGATAAAATGTGCCAAATTTTAATAAGTTAGGAGTAAATTTGCAACATGTGGACTTCATGTGGTCCTTACAAATCTTGGTTACCTATCTTACTAGATGTCATTGGTACAACCTTGTGGAATTTTAAAATCCCTAAAGAACTAGCATGTGGACATATGGGTCCTTACCAATCCTTTAAACTCCCTAATGTTGTTTACACTAAGAAAGCTTTGAAAAAATATCCTAGATTGCAAGCATGTGGGCATGTATGGGCCCTTACAAATTTAAGATGGTTTCAAAAAAGAAACTAAGAGGAGCCCTAGGGGGGCTTTGTCCTCTCCTAAATATTTTGTTAAGGGAGATGAAATGTCCCCTTAACCACCTTTCTGATTCTCAAGATCGCTCTATGGTGTGAGAGAAGAGCATACTCAATGATTAAAGTTGATTTTTGGTCCCAATGCAAGTGTTTTTATATGTGATAGCAAAGAATCTCAACTCAACTTTTACAAATGAAACAAGCCATCCATGTGGAAACCAAAATCAAAAGAGGAGAAGTATGGTTCTTTTTACCCCCTAAGTGCCTATGTTTGACTAACCTTTCATGTGGGAAAGTAATGTAAGTGGAGTGCAATTACAAATTTCATTAAAGCAAGATTTTGAAGGCTAGGGGCCTTCAAATCATCATAAACAATCTTACAATTTTGAAACTCTGGAAAGGTGTGCGGGTTACAGTTCAAACAAATGC
>ML778078.1:334732-381514 GCA_009831015.1 Picea engelmannii | reverse complement strand
ATCGGGGGGGGGGGGGATTTTGAGTGGAATTGTCCTCCTCCAGCTCCAAACTTGGCTCTTGGAAGGTAAGGCTAGGGATATTTTGGTACCTGCAAGGCAAATGGGTAAACAAAAAGTGCTCTCAAAGTCCAAATAGGGAGGAAATTGATACCTTATCCCCAGTATGGTCGCCAATCTGTTGTGTCCGTTTCGTCACTTGGCCGAGAAAAACAAGGGGACTTACAAGTCTAGTTGGGCTTGTTAGATAAGAAAGAGGTTAGTGCATGAGTTAAACAATCCAAGCACATGAAATAAACAAGTAAATAAACTAAAAACAAATAATGAAATAAAACTAGAATGCATAATAATCTTTGAACCAAAATCAATCAACCAAATGACCAAGATTATTCCACCAATGGATAACTATATTAGTTGGAAAAATACCGTAGAGAAAGGGGGACTTATGAGTCTCCTCTTCCTCCTTGGGAGGGCTCTTGAGTTCCCTAATGGAGATTTCTTCTTACAATGATAAACAAGAAACCAAATGGTGAAGAAATCAAAGCCTATTCCCTCAAGAAATGAGTGGAATGACCTATTGGAATGTTGCTAGAATGCTCCAAGGATAAAAGATGATTCTCAAGGGAGGATTGAGGCAGTATAACAACACTATGGAAATATTAAATTATTAGTGCACCCATGGCCTCCATTTATAACATTTCTTCAAGGAATTATTCAACTGGTTCTTGGTGTGAACAAGGGGCCCTTTAGGGCACCCTTTCGTCCTGGACCAACCCCCCATAAAAATTCAGCTCAAATCCGAGGGTCAAATCAAGTTGGGATCTGGTCCATAAGTGGTTGAGGGTCTGGCAAGAACCATAGATGCGCTATTCATAGGAGTGCATGACTTTTCTCGTACACAGTCACGCATATGGCACATTGTGCACTCTACAAGATCCTTTGGCCCACACACTTTTCACGCGCTTCCTTTAGTGATTCAACGCATGTCAATTTTTTTCTAGTTGTATAGTTTTTTCCTCTTGGAAATGCATTTTTGGTGTTGCAGGTGAACTAATAGGTGTTTGGAACTGCTATATTTCTGTAACCATTTGCGTGCAATGTTGCGGACAAAATTTCAGTGATAACAATCTGTTGTCCCAATATTAACTTTCTTTACTTTGGTAGGTGCAACAAATACTTCTGATTCCAAAGATGGACCTTCCACCTCTCGTTCTCCCTCAATTTTTGTAATCTGAATGTTGCACAGATCATCTTCCTCTGGTGCTTCTTCTTCCACATGATATCATGAGAGTAGTTCCTTAACTGTCTGTCTGTTCTGTTGTTGATACTATGTCATAAGTTCAACCTCTGTTTCATCAATACATATCACTCCTCTTATCTGTTTGAGTGCTTAATCCATGTTGGGGTTCTCATGTTCAAATGAGAAAGTGACTATAAAATTTTGTTGTAATGCTGTCCATTCTGCCATGCCTCTGTGCAGTTCCTGCTCTACATACCAGTTTGCTGGAATTCCTTCCAATGTGTGGATGAAGTGATGAGGCCATTACTCTGGTGGTGTCATTCTCCATAGTGTTCTTCACTTCTCCAAGTATTTTTCTGATGTCCCTTGTCCATCATATCTATACATCTCATCGCTTCCCTGCTCTGTGCCAAATCTAATGCGCAGTAGTCGCTTACATTGGTACCAGTCCTTAATTGTTTCTTTGTGCGCACCCCACAATATTGAAGGTGTTGCCTTGAGTTCAATTTCTAGGGCTAAGAGCCTATTATTCTCTAACACTTCATCTTTGTATCTTGTTAGGAATTTTTCTAATTCATTCACCCCATGAAAACCGAGAGGTTCTCTTATCTCTGTACCCACCCATCTTACTGCATGGTCTATTCTTGCTCACCTTCTTGTGGATACTTCATGTAGCCTCTGCTGCCAATTTTCCAACCCTGTATCTTAATCATAAGCACATGATGTGATGCTCCTCCAGGTGAGTACTTCATCTTCATTTTATTTGAAATAATCTTCTTCGCACGCGATGGTTCTGTATAACTTGTTGATTTACTCTAGATCTAAGCAAGTGGGCTCTACAAACCTTTCTCCTTCTGATGGGTCTAATGATGGAACAACTATGTATTCTCCTGATTCAAATGTCATATTCCTTGTATTCAAGTTGATTATGGAATGGTTATCAAATGCCCAATCCAACCCAAGTAATGCCGGATAAGGTGTTGTGCCATCCACTATTTCTAGCACTTCAAAGTCTACCTTAGTGCACACTCCATCCAGATCTACTGTCAAATCCTTAAGCCTTCCAATTGGCAGAACTCTATGTTGGTTTGCTAGCTTCAATTGGATAGGTGAATATCCTAGTGTGGGCTCTCCCATACACTTCCATTTCTTCTTGGGTAACACATTTACCTCGGAGCCTAAATCTAGTATGATGTCCCCCATATTGAAATCTCCAATGTTAGCATTCAATCTGAATTCCTTGTTTGTCCTCCTTCTTGTATGGAGGTGATTGACTATTTTTTGTTCTAACTTCCCCTCTACTTCTGTGTTACATTTTTATAACATATTTTGAAATTTTTTAATAGATGATTGGTCATTCAGTAGTTTAACACAGGATTGCAGAAAAGTATTTATGGTACTTACTTTCTCTTCAAGTTGTGTTTTACTGGTATGGTCCATTGATAAGGGAATACAGTACATTATTATGTTCTGAGTATGCAACACAACTGATGTAGACACAACATCTTGTGTGAGGAACTCCTTCCTGGATTCCTTGAATGTTTCTTTTTCTTTCCCCGCATCAAACTATTTCTATGATTCAATATTTTTCTTCACCCATTGGTGTTGTGTTGGATCCCGTCGTACTTCGTCATCTCCTGTATTAGCTCCTCCTCATGTAACTATGCTGATATTTCTTCCATCATCCCTGAATTCTGTAGATATCCACTAGATATTCTGAATGTTCTAATTCTATTTTTCTTGATTTTTTCCCAAAAGTGTTGGGCATTCCTCTATGTTATGGTCTGCTGCGCGACAATACATACATGTCGCGGGTGGAAGTGGAAATTCCCTTTCATAATGGCCTAGATGTTGGTATTTGTGGCATAATAATGGACCTATGCCTCTTCCAAATACTCCTCTACCTCATTCTCCACCTATGTATCCACCTTGATCTCCTCGCGATGCATTGTACTGAGGCACCTGATTATACTGCGCGATGTTATACTGTGGATGCACGCTATTATAATGAGGCTATGCAATGTTATACTGCTTCTATGCAGTGTTGTATGTAGGTGGTACATGGTTAAACTGAGGTGCATCTTTCCCTGTCATCATTTCTTCCTGCACCCTATAGGTATCTGACATTCTCTCCCGCATCAAGTCCATTGTCCTACAATATTTGTCATCATGACCCACCGATTTGAAAAAGTTGCAATATGAATTCTTGAGTATTGTATGATACTTCTGCATCATTGGAAAATGATATGGGTCATGTCCATGTGTTTTATAGATCTCGCACCATAGGCCTCCTATTGTCAAATTGTTTGGTAGACCTATTTCCATAAACTGCGCGAAAGTTGGGCACTCATTCTTGTGGTGTCCTTCCGTTCTACATGCGGTACACCAAACAATTTCTCTTTTATCTTTTCCCTATTCTGGTTTAGTTGAAATGTGAGGTTCTTTAGATCCTCCTTAAACTCTTCTATTGCTAGATCTGTCTTCTGATACTGGTTCTCTTCGAGTTGTCGAGCTTCCTGTAGAGCCTCTGCCTGCGTTTGAAACTTCTTCTGCCTCAAAGGGTATTTCAGGTGTGGTAGCAATGAATTCAAAAAGAGATGTCTACGCTACATATCCATCATGACATACTTCAATTCACCCTTCAATCATTTGAACCTATTATAAATATCCCAAACAAACTCTCCTACTTTCTGTCTGATCTCAATCATCTCATTCATGTACTGATCTTCTGAACTAGGATTCTGAAATTCATTTATCAATATCTTCTTGACATTTGCAATCGTCCTTGTTGTTCTTGGTGGACTATTTACAACTAAGCTCATGTACCAATCCATTGCACGGTATCTTAGCATGATAGTTAACTGCACAAGTTTTGTATCCTCATATGTGATCTTCAATGCTTCCCAGATATTCTCACAGATAAACAAGTGCTTTTCAGGATCCTCTGATGCCTCTCCCTTGAATTTAGGTAACCTGATGGTGGGATCATGTCTTGCCATTTTGACTAGTGATGAACTACGACCTCCGCGTAGTGTAGATATTTGACTCCTACTTCCTGAATTGGATCCTCCATTCACTGCTCCTTGATTGGATGCACTTCCTACTGTCTTTCTTCCACTAAAATTCGATTGTCTAAATGGTGGTGTTTTTTCTGGTGTATAAGTCACACATGGGGTTATGGGTTCCACATTGACACTGAAATGGATAGGGGTTCTACCTTTTGTTCCTGCCCTTGGACCTCTCGTCTTCCTTTCATATGTTGCCTGCAATATTTCCTCAATTTTCTCCACATCCCGGAGATCCTCTACCTCTTCTTCATCACTTTCCAATCCCTCTCTATTTTCCATGGCTCTCTTCTTATTATTCATATTATATTGGTATGGTACTCCACTGTGTGATTTTCCAGCTGTTACCATTATCTTCCTGATCTGATCTTCCTCCATCATGATTGGGTCCAAGAACTCCTCCTTCTTTCCCTTATCCATATCTTCCTCCATTTCTCTAGCTCTTGTTAATGCTTCCCCTCTTCCCCCATGCACGCAGGGAAGTTTAGCTATCTGTTTCCATAGTCATTACACCTTTGTTATACAGTAAGATCTTGATCGAAGTGTACACCGATATGATATACGTACCTCTAGGTCCTTATAGGAAATCTTTCTCTGCTGCGCTATAAGACTTCACAATATCTACTGCAAATTCTATGATAAATCCTACAACAATACTGTCTAGCCAGAAATCTACCACTCCACAGGATTCCACTTGATCTGTATAATTCAATTTGTAGGGTGGTTGTATTTCAACTTTAATAGCCACTCTTGCAATAAATGAGGGAAATCATAGAAAAATACCTCATGAAGGTCGCTAAACACGTACTTGTCTAGATATTTGTGTGGTGTTAATTTAGGGTTTCTATTATCCTTTTGCGCAAACTCAATCTCCTTTGTTTTCAACCATCTTTCAATCTCCACCTTTGTTGGATTCCATGGTCTAAACATTCCTTTTTATACCTTCATTTTCTTCATGATTCTTTCATGGATCCCACCCACTAAATCCCATGCAGTTCCAGTCGACAACATAAACATTTGTTGGTTGTTACTCCTTCTCTAACCACTTCTTGGGATGACCCAGGTTCATATCAGAACAACTTCCAACAAATCCATCTAAAACTATCGACCCTCCTGGTAAACCAGAAGGCAACACAACACACAGTATGTACTGCGCAGTCTCACCTAAGATAGTTCTATGGGTGAATGCAATGCTCATATGCTTGCAGTCTAGGAAAGAGTGGGGATCTTGGATTGCATTTCATCTTCTTAAGCCTTGATCTAGTGGTTGCTTCTATTATTCTTAATATCCATTCCTCTATTACATGGATGCATGCATTATAACAAATCTAACAATTAACAGATCTCACAGAATTATTCATTCATCAACTAACTACTTACAAAAATAACTTATGAAATAAACACATCACATGACACATTACATAGGTGTTACCATGGTTCACCCCCTCTCAGGCTACGTCCACAAAGATCTGGCTCTTAGGCTCTTTTATTATGGTTCTGTAATATATGGCGCCACACACACTACAACTCTGTTCATACCATCATGGAATAGACTTCATGACCTTTTTGAGGCTGACTAGATTGCACTAGGCTCCTTAGCCTTAGATCTAACCCTTAAGGTCTAGTTATTTGACTCTCCTACAACTCAACAACTTACAATAAGGTATCAAATCTTACAATCATTCTCCTAACCAACCAAAACTGTATTCTCTAACATTCTCCCACAACAACCCCCGAACTAGACCTCCTAGGTACTTATTTATACTTATTTTTGGCTTATCAGCCATTACAATCTCTTACAAAAACCCTAACCCTAATGTGGTTATGTTTTCCTACATGCACGCCTTGCATGCTTTCCTCTCACATGCTTCTTTTCCTCTTTTTTCGACGCCACTTTTCCTTTATTTCTGGTGCGCTCCCCTGTTTTTCGAAGTTGCTTTAATTCCTTCAAAACTTCTTCTAATTCTCCCAAAATTGGCTCGTGCCAACAATACTCATGGATTCATTAGAAGTTCCGCAAGTCTGAGGTATTGCCGACGAAAATTTTGGAGTTTCATAAATACTGAAAATCCTTAGTTTCTGAGATGTACGTGGGCTATCAGTGTAATAGGGTGCATACATACATAGGATATCAATATAATAGGGTGCGTACATACGCGGGGCTGGAAGTATAATAGGGAGCGTACATGAGGGGAAAGCCATAGAATCTTGAGCAAGTGCTGGTGCCAGGTTCCTGAAGTCTGAAGCAAGTTCCCAAAACAATGGTCTACTGGTTCAGATCTGCTACAGAAGATATGGTATGGTTATATGTTGTCTTATACTTGGATTTTCTCATGGTATGGTGAATTCTTGAGGCATTCTTTGTATGGTTGTATTGATGTCTGAATATTTTAGCTGGTTGGTTGAGTAGTTCATTTCTATTCTATTTGAGAGATGTCCATGATATGTAATTGTGTATGCATGAGGAGCATGCATAGGTTGTTGGATGGCATAGATGTGTTTGTGATTGGTTATGGTGCATATTGGGCAGTGAAAGGAAGAGAGCAGTGACAAGATCGAAAGTGGATGTGATAGAGGAAAAAAAGGTATGAAGGGACAAAAGGTTGAAGTTTCAGAAACCCCAATTTTTGAAAGTGTACGTAGGATGACAATGGGCCATGGTATGTACATACGTGTGTTACAGTATAGGAAGGTTTCATACATACACAGGATGTAGTATAAACAGGTTGCATACTTGTTGACAGATTGGTATATGTTGAGGATTGATTCCTCTTCTCAGTTGGTGTTGAGATTTGTAGGGTCAGTCTTGGATTGAGAGTTGGTGCTCTTGTGGAGTTGTTGCTCTATTCAATTGTAGTTGAAAAACCCTCAAGGATTGTAGTCCGTAATATAAAAGAAACTTATACATATATCTTATGTTCCTTGTGGATATGGTTTATTTATGATATTTGTTGTTGATAAATGTTTACATACAACTTGTTATAAATGAAAGTAATGAATGATGAGTAAATGGTAATTTCTAACTAAGGTGTTTTGTAAAGGGGTAAAAAGACCCCTACACTGATTCACCGCCCCCCTCTCAGTGTGGTTAGTGTGTCCAACAGGTCATGCCCTTTGGTTTGCAAAATTCCCCAACAACTCTCATGAGGATGATGGACGATATCTTGTGCCCTTTCACTAATTATTTTGTGGTGGTGTATCTGGATGACATCCTCGTCTACAACAAGAATTGGGTAGAACAATTGCAACATATTCAACAGGTTCTGCACACTCTACGGTAGAAAAATATGTATGCCAACTTGGAAAAATACTCCTTTGGCATGGACAGGGTCCAGTACCTAGGCCTGTCCCCAAAAAAAGTGTTCACTGATCTGAAGCAACGCTTGTGCTTCGCCCCAATGATTTCATTACTTGACCTACAAAAACCCTTTGAGATCGAGACATATGCTTCAGACTACGCTGTGGGTGCAATAATCACTCAACACAACCACCCCATGTCCTATTGTCGTGAGACACTATTAGATGCCGACCGTAAGTACCCTACTTACGATAAAGAAATGTACTCCATTGTTAAAGCATGCAACTAGTGGAGGCATTACGTTCTTGGGAAGGAGATAGTCATCCACGCTGATCATAATCCGTCGTAGTTAATGCAGACACAAGGAAAATCACAGAATGACTGCCATCAAAAGTGGTCCACATATTTGTAGCATTTCCTCCTCAACATCAAGTATAAAAAAAGAAGTACCAACCAAGTTGCTGATTTCTTCAGCCGACCTCCAGTCGCTACACTCACCACAATGCTCGATTCTTGCAACCACGAGACCTACATATGGCACCACCTCTATGAGACAGATCCTGACTTTGCCAACACCTACCAAATGTTGGGCGCAAACACACCTACGACTAATTTCCATCTTCAAGACGGGATTTTGTGCCATTTGTGCCATCTCTTCATTCCAACAAGCGAGCGAATGAAGATGATTTGGGAATCCCACTGAAGTCGGGTGGCAGGACATTTCAATGTGGAAAATACAGTAGCAGTGTTGCAACGACATTTTAACTGGCCAAAACTTCCATGGTATGTCAACAAGTATATCCGGTTCTGCATTGCCTGTGTTATTGCCAAATCGACCACTAAGAAACAAGGTTTGTACACTCCTCTGCCTACTCCTGACATGATCTGGGAATCCATCTCAATGGATTATATGTAGGGCCTTCCATCCACCAAGTGGGTGTTGACGATTAAAATTGCAATGAGGAATTTCTCCCGCAAAGTATTTCTAAAGCCTATTATTTAAACTATGCTAATAATATAATACTAGTAGGTGGGACCCCCTTATAAATTGGAGGCTCGAAGATAGTCATATCACACATTTTTTGTTGCTGTTTCAACGCTGCTTACAGGGTCCTATATGATCGACAATGCATTCTTGTTTTCAATTTGACATAGTGACAGGTGGATGATACATTTTATGGGATGTTATGTTATTCAAAGCTTCATTTTTATGTTATGATTGGCATATATTTACAGTTCCTATGTTTAATCATGTCACCATGATTTATTTCCTGGCTACACATGCACAAGAAATATGTTAGTAGTGACATAACCAAAACAAAAGGAAGAAACTTATGAAAAAAATCCTAAAAGAAAGGATCTATGTTTATGCTATGTCAGAAGTTATGTGCAAATGAAAATGTAAAACATGTTAGTGTTAGTCCTAACTATTAAATGGTTGGTTAGTGTCTATGCGATTTGCATTTGAGTTATTATGGGTTCATATTATATGGAAATGCATATGGTATGGCATGAGGACTTGGAAATGGTCAACATGAAGGTTTTGGGTGGCACATTCGGCAAGGAATGTGGTCGCAAATTTCAATGGTTTGGAAATTAATGACATGGTTAAATGATATGTTGAGTGTTGGCTGTCTTGTACTTCATAATTGAATAGAAGAGGAGATGGAAGCGATGTGCAAAAAATGCATGCCACTCCAACAAATGCACGTCACATCACTTCAATAGTTTTTGTTGTTCATTTTATAGTTGTAACCATTTTCACTTATGAATATAACAAAGGGAAATTGATCCAATGCATGGTGTGAACATTGTTTGCAATTCTATGTATTGCATTTTCATGAATTAATGAGTGAATCTCATTTCGAGTAGATGGAACTGTGAATGTTAGGATAAGTTTCAATTGTTTCTCTTCTGCGGAAGTAGTGCAAGGTGTGCACACAAAATGCAAGGAGTGCGTTGACAAAATCTGTTTCGGTTCTGAAGCTCAGAAGAGATAACATGAAACTTTCCCTTTGCAAGGAGTGCATGGTCACCCGCAAGAACCAAAACCTTGCGTAAGATTTGGTGCAAGGAATGCACAGATTTGAGATTTGATTAAGTGTCGAAGGGACTCTACAGGAGTCGAAGAATAGAAAGGGAGAACGCCAGGAGGGCGAGAAGAATTTCTCTTCGAGAAATCCTTAGGATCTCAGCTATCGAAATCCCTGAAACGCAAGGAGTGCATGGGAAATCGAAGTCTTCACGAGACCAAGATCAGGAGGGGTAACACTTTTCATAAGTGTTAAAGAGATCCAAGAATCGGACTCGACGGAGGAGCAAAGGTTCTAGACCTTTCAACACCCATAAGATCTTCTAACTTTGAAGATAACATAAGCGCAAGGTGGAAAAGACCTCAACCGTTCAATCTGAATGCTAGAGAATCATAACCGTCTGTTGGGAGGGACACATGGCGAACAACCAACGTTTCGCTGACTTGCGCTTTGGAGGAGTCAAAGGGAAGATTGCTAAGAATTCGCAAAACTTGAATCCATGACTTGATCTGAGTCATTGGATCCAGGAGAGTTCTGGACCGTTGATTGTCCAAGGTGAAATATCGACATTTCGAGGATCGGAGGATTGGAGGTGACAAGTCTTTCGACTTTGTGAAACGTGAAGTCCTGAAGTCATTGCGACCGTCGGATCGAAGGAGAGACCTGGACCGTTGATCCAGTGCCATCACAATTTCGCCTACCGGGAGAACGGAGGCAAGGAGACTCCAAAGTCACGAAGCGCGAAACGCCGATTTGATCGCAACCGTTGACCAAGGGAAGATCTGGACTGTAGAACAAGGGTCATCGTGATTTCGGCTACCGGGTGAACAAAGGTAGCAACGCTCCTAGGGTCGCAAAACACAAAATCATGACGCACCTTTCACTCGAGCGCGTGGTCACCGCTAGTGGTCACAAGGGAGAAAGGGCTTAGTAGAGAGGAGCTAGCGCTCGTTTGGCGTTGAGGTTCGAACAACGCTTGGGAGAGAAGCCGCGGGTCTCAGACGACTTGCGCATTTGGAGAAAGGACCCGTGTAAGTGGGTTTGGGGTTTAGCAGAGACCCGAAGAGTCAATCAGACTCAGTATCTTGATCGATCCTAGACCGGGAGGTCGCACAACCCTTGGGAGAGAAGGGGGGTCTGCATCACTTTACTATTTTATAGAACATGGGTCATGGTCATTCCATTAATACAATATTTATTGCATGGTGTATGCATTGTCTAACGGGTTTTTATGTCTCCTATGTGCTTGTTAAAGAGAGATAAAATGAAAGATTTGTTGGGTGTTATAGTTGAAGTTTTAAATTAGCAATATTTTTTTACCAATTGACTATTAACAGATCATGTTAGCATGCCTATGCACTCAAGATTCTTTGTTTGGACCATTTCTGTATTATGAACAATGTAGTACACAAAGTTAAATACATTATGCATCATCTTACTTATACCAACTTTTGAAGATGTATGCCTTGGATCATTGTAGACTTGTTTTACTCTAAATCATTCCAAGTGTTTATTTCGTTATATTTGTAAACTCACTCAAGCCCATTTTCGTAGATAGATGTGTTACATTTGTAAACTCACTCAAGCTCCATTTGCATGGGTAGATGTGTTAGAGTAAAATATCCTTATGGTAGTGAATTAAAGTGACTTTTTGCATGGGTAGATGTGTTAGAGTAAAACATCCTTATGATAGTGAATTAAAGTGACTTATAATAGCTTTCTTGAAATATCTCAATAAGTACCTCAAGTTAACATCCAAATGTGTGAATTTTTGACAAACTTTAATGTGCTTTACCTTAAAAAAAGTTATTGCAAGGCTTTGTGTGAAACAACAAACAATAAATTTCTAGTACATTTTTTTTTAGTTTATCAAACAATCAAATTTTCCATTGTTCTACTTTCATTAAATGTAAAATTTTGGTTTGTTGTTAATAATATAATTCATGTCCACCATTTTTATAGACTAGAATGTGCCTACTATTATGTTCTGCTTTAGTTTAGTTTATAGACTAGAGTGTAAAGCTCATCGCTCTAAAAATGATGGAAAAAGTATCAACATTTAAGCATTTGAATGCCACGAAGGCATTGGTTGATCAACTTTATGAGGAGACTTTGTAAGGCAAAGAATAATCAATTGACGGAACATCATTTGTGACATCAACCGAAGGACATTCTACGGAAGATTCGCTTATCAAATTGGGAGCATATTTGCATATGACTCCAAAAAGAAAGCAATTTGTGGGACAATAATTGTAACCAAAATGTTGATAGAGTTAAATGGCTTTGTAGTTGGGTTCAGGTTGATAGATCCATGGTTGACATCATAAAAAACATTAAATGGTTGTAAAGGAGGGAAGTCAACAACCATTGGCATTGATGACTTATTTGTTGGTTCAAGAATTATTGGAAATGAGTAAGAGATAATGGTTAGAGGATTAAATACATTTGATGCAAGGTTAGATTTAGGTTGTGTGAGTGTTGTTTGTTGAGAAAGTAGGATAGGAATGCCTTTGATTTATTTATCAATGAGCTAAAATGTTGCCTAAACTAGTACATATATGTGGATTAATAAAAGTGTTGTCAAAAGGAAGAAGTATTTTGTCATTTTTGATTATTTTTCTAAAAAACATGAGCTTGTTTTTTAAAAAGAAAGTCTAAGGCCTTTGAAAAATTTAAGGGTTCAAGATCGTGTTGAAAAGAAAATGGGTTAACATTGCATGTCTTGCATGGTATATTGCTCAAATGAATTTGAACAATTCTATATAAAGGCATTCTTAGATTCTGAAGTCAACCCCATACAAACTGTAACAAAATGGAGTAGGATAGAGGAAAAATAAGACTCTATAAGAGAAGGAAAAGTGCATGATAACACAAAGAGGCCTTGGTGACTCATTTTGGGAAGAAGTTGTGTAGATGACATACCTCAACAATGAGTTTTCGACAACAATGTTGTAAGGAATTACCCCATAAGAAGCTTAGTTAGGGAATAAACCATTTGTGTCTCATCTAAACATGTTTAAATGTGAAGCATACATGTTGGTTCCTAGGTTGAAGAGGGACATGTTCGATGATAGATCAAAAAGTGTATTTTCAATAGATATGCCATTGGGATAGAACATTGTAAGTTGTATGACCTTGAAATTGGTAAATTCAATACCTTGAGATGTCTTCAATGAAAAGACAAAAAATTCTTGTGAAGTATACTTCAAGGGTGAACTTGGAAAACTGGCAGTGACATGCAATGCCACTCATTGGGAAAGAAAGTGATCAAAATGTGAATCATGTTAATGCAATATAATTTTGATTTGTGACCCTTTAGTGGCCTCCTTTGGTCTTGATAGGTATCATTATTGACCCTTTGGTAATCGACCTATGGTTTCATTGGGTTGATAGTGGGTGACCCTAGTGGTTCCACATCTAGGGTTAGGAATAGGTTAATTCGACTCTAACACCTATAATCAAAGGGGTATATAAACCCCCTTGTATGATAGTGTATCAAGCACACTCATTCATATGTTATACATTAAATATTTGTGTAACAAGTACCTATTTATATGCTATTATCTTTTGTGTTTTCTTATGATTGTTGTGTGAATTGTCACATCGTTCCTCAAGTTGATCTTCTAAATATAAACATGGTATTAGAGATGAGAGATTGGATTCCCCAACCTTGACTACTTGTCTGTAAGCTTGCTTACAAAAACCTTTGTTTTCTTTGCTAGTCCCGAAGAGGTTTTTGTGACATTTTTTTTGGGTTTCTTGCAAGCTACATCTAGGGGAACTCTCCTTTGAGACTATTATTCCCAGATTCATCTATGTTTGATGAGCCCTTCATAACCAACCTCATTGAAATTTTGTAGCTCTCCTCACCACCTCTTTGTTCGCACAACCCCACAATGCACATGCATAACCACACAACTCTTTTCACATGATTTTCACACAACCAACAATGCCTCTACTTTGTGTTTTGGATTCCTATTTTGTGATTTGCTACAACATTTTATGGAGGATCACACTATCATGGAGATACCATCTCTTTCTATTCCTAGTGTAGTCATTTGTAAACTCAAAATAACCCTCTTTGGTTTTGTTACCCTCAAACCCTCATTGCAAATTTGATGCAACTTAAATTGATCTTCCCTCTTGGTGAACATTGTGCATGTCACCCCTATTTCAGTTCTATGACTACATTGTGTGACACTCTCCTCAATGTGTTCTAGATCTTTGTTATTCTGAGGTTTCTGCATGCTACAAATTTTCATTGTGGACATGCTTCACTTCTCTCAAACAAATATTTCTAACAATGAACTCACTTTCCTATGAATTCACTATATGCATTCAAAAAACATAGTACATTAGGGTTCTCACTCTTTCCTCCTCTCTCTCACACTCAAATATATATTGGACATCTCAAGATAAGATCAAAAGGTATTTTATTGAACCCTTCAACATGCCCACACTTGAGTATGGGTCCACTTTGAAAATTTTGACTTTTTATGCCTTTATTGTTGGGCAGGTAAAAAATATTCACTCCTAGTATCTCCAAAAGTCTTCTTTGCCTGAATCATTTTCTTTTGATGTAGTCTAAACATTCTACCTTTTGGTATTTTTCCGTGCATATTTTCCAACCAATTTTGCCATAAATTGTTGAAATTGTAGATTTGAGTTGTTGGGACAGTAGAATTCAAGTACTCCAAGGGTTTTTTTTTCAGGGTGTTGAATCCATTTATGCATTCAAAACCCTATTTTAGTCACGGAAAATTTCTATTTCACCAAAAATTATATATCTAGATTTCGGTGATAGTTGCTGAAAAAAACCAAAAGGTAGAATGTTTAAACTACACCTTTTTTTTTTTTACTGAACTTCTTTCGAGTCTTCCCCTTGAATCATATTTTCATCTTAAAAATAGATGCACTATTATCACCATTCTCATTGTTTCAAAATGACTATCTTACATTTTAATGCTAACCAATTTAGGTTTTCTTTCCCTATAAGGACCTAAAGGCTTTGCCATTAGACCTTAGACATACTTGTGGGATTTTCTGTTTTAGAAACAAGCAACCTGACCTCACTTGATTAAGAGAATTTCCATTGGACTATATAAGGTACATATCCTTTCTCTTTTCCACACTTTGAATCTTCGTTCAAGACCCTGATGTTCGTTCAAGACCCTGATGTCCCGAGGCTTTAACCTCAAGAGTCAAACGTTAGGCGATTTCAACAAAACCAATCCCAAGCGAATGAGGTTCTATCTCCTCTCCATTAGATGTCCATGGGCCTTGTTACATCATCAATATTTTATCAATAAGTATCGAAGTTCAAAGCTTTAGAGTAAATTATCACACAAGTGTAAGGCATTTTAGTCCCTAACGACCATGGTTAGAATTTATATCCCTTTTTAGCTCGTCTTTATATATTGGATTTAACATGATTACTTTCAAAAGTTTGGATCCAATGGTTCAATACAATAGATAAAGGAAGGGGAAAGTCTACATGCAAATTCACTAAATTCATTGTCCACTAATGCAAATCGCCGTCATAGTCTCTAACCTCCATCGCTTGGGAATTTGAGGGAACTTTTTATTAGAGTAAGGCGTACATCTTGCCAGATTTCAGGTGCAAGGTAGGAAACTAAAAATCAATTAATAGAAATTGCATCCATTTTTTTTCCCATCAATGATAATCTACAAACAAATATATGTTTTTTAATTCGATCAAAATAGCTCTTAAACCAAAACTATTTAATTATATAATATTTTTAATCAACCATAAAATATGAATAAAATATTTTAAAATATTTATAATTTATGAAATGTTTAATTTAATATATATTTTAACAACACAAAAATCATTAAAAAGAAATTCATTTAATTTTTTTTAACTAATTCTAAATTAAAATTATCATATTTTAAAATAAATATTTAATTCAATACATATTTTCCCCAAAAAGTTGAAAAAAATATAGATTTTGATATCGAAGTTTGTTACGCTGGGGAGTAATGAGTTCCGAAAGATGGTTTTGTAATAGTAGTGAATGCTCCAAAATCATAGACCTTCTTCAACACACAGACTAAGGAGGAAAATATACTATGCCCATTTTCTTCACTGAGAAACCTTCAACGGGATATGGGAACGCTCACATTGTGATAATTGTAAATCGAAAATGGAGTTGTTGGCGTTGATAATCTAGAGTAAATGGTGGTGGGTGGCTCTGTGCATGAATAATTAACATTTCATTAACCACCACCCACTTCATCTTGTTGAGTCGTTAGAGGAATATATCATTTATAAAACCAAATATTTCCGTGCGCACAACACTGTGTTAATAATGGATGGGGAATTTCCTAAGGTATTCACACTACCATGATATCGAGTTCAACTTACTTCCTGCCACTAATTTGGATAGAGAATCAAACTTAAGACACATTTGATTAGCCACAATAGTTCAACCTTCCTACCTGCCCCATAACCTTTTATTGATCCTCGCATTCCAACACATATAGGAGATCTATGTTTAGGTGAGGTCTTGAGACGAATTTATTAAGCTCTATACAAAAAATGATCGACCACTTGGCTACTACAATCTATAAGCTATGTAGAACAACTGGGCCTACATGAATGACATCTAGGCCCAACACATGCCTAGGTTGCAGGTAAAAAAATAATGACATTTTATGAAAACTGTGAACTATCAAAAATACATCCTAGACACTTAGTTGCTCGTTCCTTCTGAGAGTGATTTAAAAGATTTAACAATACTTGATGGGAAAAATGGCCTCAGAAGAGCGTTTTTCCTGTCAAATTCCAACCATGTTGACGAATGAGGGTTGACGTGGGATTGTCCTCTTGAGCATAATATTGGAACATCGGGGCCTTTCCTTGATTTTTCTTTAAATCCCATTGCTGACTTTGATAATCCATTAGGTCAAAGGTATTTGGGAGCTATATCCTTTTTACAGCTCCAATTCCCAATGCCCATGGCGTATATGTAACATACCCCTATCCAACTAAGGAACATTACACGAAAAAAACACATTAAAATTAAGATTTTCTCCCTAATAATTTCTCGTAGCTTATTAATTATATATCACACATAGATTTAACCATTTGACTGATACCATAGTTCTAAATGCATTTAATAACATATATTAAAAATGTGAATGCATCCAATAAACACACAACAAACACACAACATTCATATAAACCATTTGCATAGTGGAATACACATAATAACATAACATAGAACTTATCTGTTAATAATTAACCAACTGATTATGTATGAAGGATGAACCTCCCGGCCATAGGCACTGCTGTTCATTTTATATCAACAACGTGCCACCTATGAGTTGAGGCTATGAGTCCATAAAGAGATATATTCCTCCTGGTTGTCCACTCTCAACACACAACAACCCCAAAACCTAGGTTCTACTCCCACAACAATTCCAATCCTCCAACTCTCTTCCCCCTCAACCTGCACAACTCAAGGAATGTACCCCTTTCATTGCTCATAGTCCCTCAGGCAATACCATTCATTTATTAGGGCTTCCAGTGCAATCAGTTGGCCAAGAATATCCCAGTTGGGGACTCCATGAACTCTCAACTACCTCATAAGTGCTCACAACAACCTTCACAAGGATCTTGATCCATTTCCTCATCAAGAAATACACTATAGACTTTCAACCCATTTTACAGGCACACATGCCTCTTTCTCAACATAAAAAATAACCAAACCATGGATTCCTTCAAGCACAACATGGTTGCTACTCTTCCCAACACTCATCTCCTCTCTTGTTGCCCAAAATCTACATGTAAAACTTGTTTCTATGCAAAAAACATGATTTTCCAAATATTCCTTCTCTACCCATATAGATTTTTCCTCTCCTTGCTTTCTTGCTTGACTTACACTCTTTCCAAAGTTGATTGTACTCATTCCCATGCTCTCATTAAATATGAGATGTGATTTCTCACACCCACCCTCTTACATGAATTCAATGATTGGATTTGAGAACACTCAACAACAATTAGAAGGTTTATACACAATCATAATAATTTCAGGAATATGGGTTGGATCAATAGCCATGCATAACTCCCCCTTGAACCCCTCTCTCTTGTGGAATTATATCCCCACATCATTTTTGTCCCTCTCATATCGCATCTAATGATTATTACTTCTCTTAATTATTTCAATGCACATAATATACAATTCGGCTCCCGACCACATTAAATCAATATGGGATCTTTTCCCCAACACATCGACTCACTAGCCTAATTCACATTTATACAATTACATTATAATTCGCAGGGATTACAACTAGGTGTTACAGGTCAAAATTCCACACTTTTATAATGTGTCGCACATGGTGAAAACGTCACATTCTAAGTGTCACAAGTGTCACATGTGGTGCAAACGTCACATCCTAAGTATCACAAGTTGCATAAGTGTCACACTGAAATTGTCGCAAGTGTCGTAAGTTTCGTAACATGCCTCATACACTTTTAGTAAGTGTTGCAACTCAATTGAAACCATGAAAACACTTGTCACAACCCATAAATAATGTTGGAAGGAAAATCCCCATCATTTGGCAGTCGAAACATACTTTTTCACTTGGGATTTTGACCATTCTTTGGGCATTTAAGAAGACTGGCGCTCCCCTGCCCATGCTTAAGGAGCGTCGATGATCCCTATGCCATGCTAGGGGGGCACCATGGTGCCCTGTCTTCAACTTTAAGGGATCACCATTGTTGGTTGAGGGAATCATGGTGAATCCCACCTTCTTCTAAGGGACAACTCTGAAAGGCTGGGGTTTGTTTGGCTCAAGTCCTACTCCATGGCTCTATCTAAGGAAAGTGTTAGCACGTGATATGTACTGAAGGACACTATTGGTTTTTGTTAGTCATGTGATCATTCCTTATTATATGAGTCATTTGTTTAAGCTTGTAGGTTTGAGTCATAGGGTTAAGTTGTTAAAGGTTTTTGAGTTATTTTTCATGTTAATAAATCAAGGTGTTTGATTCTAACCTTGGATCTAGAGCTTATCAAAATACATTGTCAAGTCTTAGTGTTATAAGGGTGGTTGTCATCATTTGCACAAGAGGGAAAGTGAAGGTCACATCTAGCTATCTAAAGGTCACCATCAAATGTTGTCATCCAAACACATGTCCAAAGGGTCTTAGACATTCATCCAACCACCTAAAGTGTCTTCTCAATTCATAAATTAGATGCGCTGCAGACTTTCTTAGAAGTTCGCAACACTCCAAATAGAGCATGTGTCGAATCTTTTATGATTATGATTTCTAAAGGGTATCTTATGGTGTTTTTTATCTTTTAGTTCCATTGTATCATCGTACATCTCCCAGGGTTCACCATTGTGGATTTTCATTTCCATTTGTGAAAAGTGTTGTAAAATTTATGAACATGTCAATGGTGGAAGATTTAAGGTGCTGCCAAGCTAGGATTTTTGCACCAAGGAGTGGGCTTTGATGCCAGGTCGTTTGATGTAAAACTCTGCTACAAACCCATCTGCTACAAATTGAACTAGTGTTGCAAACTCTCTGTTTTGCACAGTTTCTTTGAAATATGGCTATTCAAGACTTCATTCAACCTTGCCATCATAATTTCATCCATGATTCCAACTTCAAGTTACTTCATAACCTCTGCAAATACTGTTCTAGTAGAAACCTTACTTCCAACAAAACCCTCAGAAACATTTTTGTCTTATGATGCTTATAATTGTGGTTATTGTTTCTCTTGGACGACATTCTTCTTGGGTCATAGGTTGTAGAAGATGTTGGCAAAGGTTCATAATCTTCTTGCATGTTTTGGAATCAATTGAAGTCATCAGAGGGAAAAAATGACACCTACAGAAAGTTCACAACACATCCTGTTGAAGGCGCTACAAACTAATTAAAACTGGAACAGTTTGCAACACACTCTTATTTTCATAATATCTAGAAAAATACGAACTAAGTTTTTCCCAAAATTGGTGTGGAGAAGAAACATATCCTTGTTGACTTGCTGAACAAAATTCAACCTGGCCTAGTTCATCCTTTGGGAGTAATTTTGAAAACACCACCTACAAGAAAGTTTGCAGCGCCATTGTCAGGCGCTACAAACTCATTTCTTGTAGCATCTTCTTCTAAAGATTTTATCATAAATTCCAAATGGTGATATGGGTTTTTCCAAATTTTGTTTCGGAGGAGCATGATTATGGAATTGACCCGATGGTCAAAAATCGGCCTGACCCATTTTGGCATTTGAAAGATAAAATTAAAACACCAGTGCGCTGCAAAATGGCGTTGCAGTTCAGAGAATGATTGGATATTCGCCTTGTTTGGAGGTTTCCACTTGTCAAGGAGGGTTCAAATGACTTCTCAAATATTAATTAGATGCTAAATAATGCCTGCACCTAATATTTATCTCTAATAAAACCTCATTTAGTGAGTTGGAAACAAATTTATTAATGACTTCGAACAACTTCCTAAAATTTAGTAGTTTGTTGGATTTTTGTCTCTTTGACTATTGCCACCTATCTCCAAGGCCCATAATCCAATAAAGGAGATGGGCTTTGACCTACTAAGAATATTTTTGATGTTATTTTCTATTTAATGGGTGAGAGGAATCAAGAGATGGGTTCAAGTGATTCTAGATAGGGGAACTTATACTATTTTTGCAGCGAACCGTGTAAAGTCTCCATGACTATATATATATCAGATTTCAGACTCTTGGTTAATCAAAGATAAATATGTTTTCTTATTACCATATTCTGTATTCATCTTAATTTGATGTGGATTATTGGTGAATGATTCATATCCATTACTTGTTCAAATGTTGCAGTAAAGGATTTGCTATTATCTACTGGTGAAAGTGATATCAGAGCTTTATTTCTCATTATTTAGGAGGTTCCTTTTGATGAGAATTTCTGCTATATGTGTCTCAGAATTTCCTGTTGTGATCTGATTCATGTATTACAGGTTTCTTTAGTCTTCCATATTTAATTTATGTTTCAAAAACACTGATTTGAAGGTATTCAATCCTTGCTTACTGGTGTATACCTTGTGGAGATTTTGTGTTGATATTTAAATATAATTCCCTGAATATTTATTGCACTTGAGCTTAACTTCTACAAAACTTTTAGCAAATTATGGAATCTATTGATAGGTATTAGGCTTTCTATTTAGCAGTCTAAGAGAAAATCCTAGTGCTAACATAAAGAATCATCACCTATGGAGCCATATCCTCAACAAATTCCAAAAATACTTAAGGTGGTTGAGCCTCTCAAAGCCTATAAATTGGAGGCATTTCCATGGTGAAAGGGGGAAGAAATAAGTGAATCATCATCATTTTTATATTGATTTATTCATTCAAGGGATGGATGAGGACGGCTTGGAGAGGATACTGCATCATCAATCATGGTATGTAAGTATCTTCTTGTTGGTTCTCATTCAATATATACTTGACCTATTTCCTTCAAGTCTACGTCTTGTTACATTTGCTTTTATACTATTGTTCTAATCTTCGTAGATACACTTGTCTTATCTAATCAGGTAGAGTAGGAGATAATTGTTTCCCTTTGCTATCCATTGCAGATATCAATTTGAGCTAGGGAGTTTGAAGATCAAGCTCATGTATTGGAAGAAGCAAGGACAAACATCGAAAAAGGTACATCATATCCTTTCTCTCCTTCTCGATTTGATTTTTCTAGATGAGTTTAAAGGGATGTTAGTGTCCACTTGTACTCTTTCTGTCTTGTTATAGGGGTCTAGCAATGCAAGTGAAGTTTCACCTGTCCACAGGGGGCACATTCCATAACAGAAAAATGGTGACTCCAATGGGGATTGACTTTGACTAGTCTTCCCTTGGTTCATCTCAAGCTTTTGTCCATGATTAGATCTCATTTGATGTTTAACTCTGAAGTAATTCCTCTTCCCTCTTATTTATTGGAAGCTTGAAAAAACCATTGTTTGAGTTTTGCTGAGTTTTTATCCCCTTCATCACTTTGTTTTTCAACTTTTTCAGAACTGGCCCTTCTCTGCAGTGAGCACTAGGGCGCCACTGTCAGACTGGAGCTCCCCCAAATCCATATAGGGAGTGAAACAACAATATATATGCTTGAATACAAGAGCACCACCCTCTCCTTTTTGTGAGGATCTTAAGGTTTTTCCAAGTTCTGCCGAGTCTGTTGATCAGAGGTTTTAACCCAAGAGTCCTCAGATTGTTTTTTGGCTTTGTTTGGTTCAAAGAACAATTATTCATATTTTTTGAGCTTGAAAACTCCTTCTAGATTGTGAGATTGATTTATTTTACCTTTCATTGGTTTAGTCCTTGTTTCGCAAGATCATCAAAAATCTAACTGATTGGAAGAGTTTGCAAGGGTTTGTTTGTCATTGAGTTCCTTATCAGTCTTTCTTTGATTGAATGAATAGAAACTCTATTTCTTACCACAACCTAGCTTTGATATCATTTCTTGTTGCTCATTTTTCAAAGATTATTTAGTGTGATTTTCTTGATTTCTTGTCTTCTTCGGATCTCTGTTTGAGTACATTTTATTTTCTTCGATTTCTTTTGTGAGTATCTTTGTTTGGATAATATTTTGTTTCTCGTTCTATTCCATTTTATTTGTGAACTATTTCATTGTTATTGAAAGAAATAATCATTATAATTATATCATTTTTACATCTAAAAATCAAATAAAGAGAATTTGCAGAACTTTATATGCATTGGTCATGGAAACTTGAAAGATTTTCTTTTGATAATTTTGCGAATGTGTGGATTCTTGTTGGGAAACAAAATTGCATTAAACATTGCATTCTTTTAAGTGTTTGTTAGTGATAAAAAAAAAGAAACTCCTCTCCTTCCCATAAATAGAAGTTCATCGAAAAAGAACAATTGCATCTCATTCCTTTTGCTTTCTTTTTGGAGTCACTATCATTCACCCTTGAGTAACGAACAACCATGAACATTAGACTTTTACACGAACATTAGACTAGGGATAGAGATTTGGAATAGTCTATGAGGTTAAATATCCAAAGCATTAAAGAAAAACATAGAATCTCAAGATAGGGAGAGAAAATACAATTTTCGTATAAGCATAGCTGAGATCCCCCTCTCACACATGGGTTAAACACGAGGTCACCTGCGGGAGAGAAACGAATATTACCCCTTCGAGGCTTAACCAATCATAGAGGAACAATCGTATACTAGGGGTTATTCCTGAGAATCAAATGTTTTCATTTGGTCTTGGAGCTTCGTGAATTCTGAATCCGTTTGAGGCCCTCAAGATTTTACCGGTCCACTTGTCTTCAGTTCTCTTGAAGAATTTCAGACTTGATATCCTGCCCATATGTTCAAACTCAACTATCGACTGTACCTGCCTGAATGATGACTGTGATTTGGTAACCTTAGTGGACATAATAGTTAGTGTCTATACATGAGGTGACGATGAAGGGGACTCTTCGCTGTACCTGGGTCAGACGTTGGTCAAAATCACTTGAGCTCATGGAGGGTAACTCACAGATAGACCACGAGGGAAGTTGCACTAAGGTGTAATACCATTAAGCAGGTCGCCAATGTAACTGATCCACCCTCTCAATCCTAGCTGATCCCTTCTCACTTTGTTCCTGCGATGTTGGATTTCATCACCAACTAGTAAGTCCATTGCTAGAAGTTATTGTTTAACTTGTTGGTTTTCTAAATTTTTGGCGAATGCTGTTTGTTCTCACTAGTTGTACCATGACTGGAAAATCTCTTCATCGGTCACATAGGATGCAAGGGTTTCCTCCAGAAGGCTACGAACCCTTACCTCCTAATTCACCTGAAGACACTTTTCGTGAAGAAGTTATTGAAGAAGAAAACTATTTCGACATTGGGAGTGCTGATACTCCTTTGATTGCACATCCTAAGGGAGAAATTATAATAGTTTAAGAAGGTTTTTTCCCTCCTGCAAACCTAACATTTACCAACCCTCTTGACCCACTTCTTATCTGAGTAAATTCCTTAGGAAATATCATACATGGAGATTATTCTATATTACTGTCAAGGCCATTTGAAGAAGTTGATATGGAATCAGAACAACCCAAAACAAATGAAGAGTATACAACCCATATCTGCACTATTGAAATGGTAGATCCAAATCAAACTTGTGTTCATATTGTGTGGAGAACTCCATTGGGCCATGATCTTTTTGAAAAATTCAATTTAAATCAACCATTATTTTTTCCTCCACATACATCTGTCACTACTAGTGCAGATGCAGAACCATCTACTGATTTCCTTGGTCATCATGTAGGACCAACACTTAATACCGTTACCACTTCAGGTCAAATAATGAGTGATACATGTCTTGTCCTTCCTAGTCATTTACAAAGAACAATGACGGTTACAACCCCAATGCCTCTTCAAGAAGGAATTTCATTCACACCACAAAATCTTGTTGGGACACCTTCCCATCTCAGAATGCAAAACCCTGTCACAACATAAGTCCCGAATGGGGGACAAATCTGTACTAGGGGGAAATTATCAGTTAGTGGATAAATCCCTACTGGGGGGAAATACTCAGTTACTGGAGAAATCCATACCAAGGGGAAACCCTCATTCAGTGGAAAATTCTGAATCGTTACCCAACCTATGGAAGGGGGGAAACTTTCAGGTCCTTTTTTTGGAAACCCACAACCAACCTGGGGACCACCTCAGGGAGAATATTTTAATCCACCACCTCAAGGAGGATATTTTAATCCAACCCCATAAGGAGGATATTTAAATCCTAACCCTTCAAGACTGTATTCTAGACAACCGATCCCAGGTGTCCTGAATCCCACTTTGGGTCCTCAAAGTCAATCACCTTTTCCTTCATAGGGTCAAACTGGTTATCCTCCTTAGGGTCAAACTAGTTACACTCCTCAGGGTCAAACTGGTTATCCTCATCAGGGTTACACTACTTATCCTCCTCAGGGTCCAAATGATTATCCTCCTCATGGTCAAATTGGTTTTCCTTCATCTTTTTCCCAAGTTCCCCAACTAACAAATCCTACTTCTGCTGGCCAAAATCCTCAACAACCATATATGGGAGGACCTTCTAGATACAATTTACCACAACAACTAGTTTATGGTCCTACTAGTGTTCCCATGCCTCACCAATATTATCCTCAAAGTAATTGACAATTACCTTTTCTGGCTACTTTAGATCTCCTCGACCTGTCGAGATTGACAAATGATCCCATATTGCACTCTCCCTTCTGGCCAGTAATTCCCACCAAGTTATCATCAAATATCCCAAAGTTTGACGATAAACCTAGAGAATATTTGAATAACCATGTCATGACATTTCATGTTTGATGTTCATCAAACTCATTGGTGGATGACTCTATTCAATTGTGTCTTTTCCAGCGTACTCTTACGGGCTCCGCAACAAAATGGTATATTGAATTACAATGTGGATCTTTTCAAGATTTTAATTCACTTGCAATGGATTTCCTCACCCATTTTCAACTACCAATTAGATACGAAACTGGAACAAAACGTTTCACCTCCCTTCGTCAAATCAAATCCGTACACATTTTCGATCATATTCATAATTGGAGACGACAACGACAGTATCAAAGCTACCATCCTAGACCAGTTGTTGGCAGAATGGTTCACGAAATCTCTGTTACCACCTATTTCTAGTGATGTGGCGATGGGAGGCGTAGTTACATAATATGAATATATTGCTCGCGCCCAATATTTAGATTTGGTTTATTCCCAATATGGTACTTTATACAAACTAATCCCAAATTCTCCCCGTACATCAACCAATCCATCCAAACCATCATCTGCCACTCATTCCGATGACATTATCGGTTCTATAAAAAATCAACCTGCCTCGCACTCAACTGGGATTATAAATCATTCGGTATACACCCCGAATACAGTGAACGCTTCTATCCCATCTAATTCCTCCCCAACTAAAATCTATGAAGTGATTTCAGTTCAATTTGCTTCACCACTGTAATCCGGAGGGAAAAATAAGAATAAAAATAATAATAAAACAAAAAACCTAAAAACGCAAACACAACCACCTGTTGTTGAAAATAAACAACAACGGAAACCAAAATTTCCCTGTCTCATATGCACCAAAGATCACTACACAAGAGACTGTCCTCATCGAGATGAAGCATTAAAATTCATCAAAGGAAATTCCCAACCCGTTCTTTTGACCAATCCCTTTCCACAGCAGTAGTCAATGGTTGCGCAAAATGCAACACCTCTAGAAGGAAGAAACCCAAGTAATCCTCCTAAAGACGATTCTTCCTCAAATGCACATATATACATGTTCAATGGTGTATATTTGACCACTAGGATGAAAAAATATGACACACCTTCAGGGAAAAGAGGTAAATAAAGTGTAACTAATGGAACCATGACCGATCCACCTTCCACTTCTGTTACCCTGCCTCAATGACCTCTCCAGATTGAGAAACCAAATTTTGACTCTATACTACATCCGCCCAAGAGTACTATTCAAAAGTCAACCTTTAATCCCAACTTTCATGCTACCCAAAATTACAACACAGTTGAAGATCCAATGTCAACACTTGAAGTTCTACAAAACTTCCCTAGTCAGTGTAGGAATCTCTTGGAGACCATTGGAGCTATAGATCCCAAGTCATCCAATACTATCATGTTTAACCTGGACGATTATAAATCAAGGTTGTCTCAACAACTTGTGTTTCAAATTGAAGTTGTTGTTCACAATCAACATATTCATCACAGTATATTGGATGAAGGAGCATCGACTTATGTCATGTCCTTAGCCTGCTAGAAAGGTCTTAAATCGTTAGGTCTTAATCAATCTCCTACCATGTTGAAAGAATTTGATGGACAAGGTTTCAGACCTTATGGATTGTTTCAATATTTAGCTGTTCAACTAGGGGGAAAAACTGTTTCCATCGATATGGAAGTAGTCAAAGCTCCTTTGGATTATAATTTGCAGCTTGGACGAATATGGTTTTATGCTATGACTACCGTGGCATATTCATTTTTTCTATATGTCAATTTTACTCATCAAGGAAAAATATTTACCATTGATCAGTTAGATTACTGTACAACTGATGCTCGTAGCTAAACTACCAAAAATATCCCATTTTTGGGGGACTAAACAATTAGTTATGACAGTGTGGGGGTGGGCCTACTGTAATATTCTTCACTCATGGGAACTTTCTCCACACCTGTTCCTCAAACTTCATAGCATATCACAATGGTGAATATTATTTTGACCATGGTACATCAATCCCTTGAATCATCTATTCCTTGGATTGTTCCTAGTCCTTTAAAATTTGATACGCTAGGTGACACTATGCCACTTAGTCCAACATAGGAAGAATATGATGCCATTCAATTGGCCTCTCCTTCAACTGACAAACAACATTTGGTGGAATCCAATTCTTATTCATTACCATCTTGGTTGGATTCCTTATCATTGACCTTTGATTACATCCTACAAATATTTCCATCCTACGAATCCATAATGGAAATGCTTAGTATTGAAGAGTCACCTTGGGATGATAACCACCATCGCTCATCCTTTCTTCCAAGTTTGGATAAAATCAAGGAAGATATTCAAACTATATTTCCATCTTATATTGTCGATAATCCTCAATCTATGATACTTACTCAAGATACTATCTCTGAGGGTAATTTAGGAAACATATCGCGAACCATCAGTGTAGACATATCAAAAAAATAAGGTGTCGTGGAAAATATACAATTAGGTGCAAACTGTTCAAATGAAGAGATTCAAAACTACACTCCCTTGTTTAAATAATTCCGTGACATTTTTTCCTGGAGCTATGAAGAAATGTCGAGGATCGATCCTTCGATCGTTGTGCATGAAATTAAAACTTGCCCTGAAGCTAAACATGTATGACATAAAATTCACCCTGTCCATCCTAAGAAAACTGTGGCAATAAATGAATAAGTAGAAAAATTATTGAAATCTGGTTTCATCTACTTTGTACCTCTGACCGAATAGGTTTCTAACATCGTTTCGGTAATAAATAAACAAGGGACAATTCGAGTCTGTGTCGACTATAGGGATATCAATAAGGCTTGTTCGATAGACAATTAAGCTACGCCCTTGATCGACCAAATTATAGATAACTGTGCCAGAAGCGTAATCTTATCTTTTATGTATGGCTTATCAGGATATAACCAGATAGATATTTTTACCAGTTGATCAACATAATACAACCTTCATTTGCCCATGGGGAACTTTCTCATATTGTAAATTACCCTTTGTTCTTAAAAAAGATGGAGCCACTTTCCAGGGGGATATGACATATGCTTTGCACAATATCAAGCATATTATTGATCCCTACCTCGATGAATTCCCAACTCATTCAGCTGATCAAAAAAATCATATTGATAATTTGAAAGATATCTTTCTTAGATGTTAGAATTACAACATACACTTGAATCCTCACAAATGTATTTTTGTTGTCAAATCAGGGAGGCTCCTAGGCTTTGTGGTATCCAACGATGGGATTAGGGTGGATCCGTTAAAAGTGAAAGCTATCCGCTCTTTACCTCCTCCCAACAACCTTACCCAACTCAAAAGTTTGCAAGGGAAGGAAAAATTTCTATGTCGTTTCGTCTTCAATTATGTAGAAATCACGAAAGGATTCATGAGATTATTGTAGAAGGATGTCCCTTTCATCTGGGATGAACTTGCTCAATGCTCATTCGACACTCTCAAACATGATTTAACACATACACCATTGTTACACCCCCTAAATATACGATAGATTATATCCTTTACTTGGCCAGCTCCACTTCCACTATTTCAATGGTGTTAGTTCAAGAGGACGACGATGGTGCAGAACATGTGATATATTATTTAAGTAAGAGCCTTCTAGGTCCCAAACTTCGATATTCAAATGTTGAAAAGTTGGCTTTGGCAGAAGTCATCATTGTCCAAATATTTTAACACTACATCTTACTTCACACTACCATGGTTATTGCTGACTCAAACCCCATGTACCACATCTTGACTCGTCAAGTAGTTGGAGGAAAATATTCAAAATGGATCATCATTCTTCGAGAATTTGATCTCGAGTTTACCAAATTTAAAGCAATGAAATCGTTGGTTTTTGCTGAGTTGATTTGTGATCTTCCCCATCCTGATGAGGAAACTAAGCCCAGTGATTCCCTTCCAGATGAGTCATTGTTCCTTATCAGTACATCTGATGCTTGGCATGGAGATATTCTTTTATATCTCTAGACATAATGCTTCCACCCAGATATTTCACACGATGAACGACATATTCAACATCATTCAAAATATTACCTTATTTTTGGCGACACTTTATATTGCCGCAGTATTGATACTATTTTGTGACACTGTTTGACTCATGAGGAGGTTGAGCGAGTCTTAAATGACTGTCACTTAGGATCTTGTTGAGGTCATCTCTCTGGGATGGATACAACCCAGAAGATATTACGTGCATGCTATTTTTGGTCATCCATTTTCAAAGACTATATTGAGGCCGTAAAAAATTACCACCCTATCAAATCTTTCAAAGGAAAGCACGTACCCACCCTTCTCTTCTACATCCAATCGTTGCCATCGATCCCTTTGTAAAATGGGGCATCGATTTCATGCAATGTAAGCCTACCTCAGTCGAGGGGCATGGTTATATTATTGTTGCAGTTGATGATTTTACTAAATGGGTTGAGGCTATGCCTAAATTTATAAATGATGGCTGAACTGTTGCTCTTTTCGTATTCAACCAAATCATCGCTAGATTCAAAGTCCCACGAGATATCGTAACTGATCACAGATGTCATTTACAAAATAAGATGATGAGTGATTTTCATACCAAATTGGTTTTTTGACATGAACACTCATCCCCATATTATCCTCAATCCAATGTACAAGTTGAAGCCATCAACAAGGTCTTAAAAGCCATGCTTAAATGCATGGTGGGGGAGAAAAAAACCAATTGGAATTTACAACTCTTCTCAATACTATGGGTCTATCATAATTCCATCAAAACCGCCATTGGTTTCACACCTTTCCAGTTGGTATATGGGTTAGAAGCGATGTTTCCATTTGAATGCGAAATTCCATCTCTGAAACTAGCCGTAGAACTCATGCCCAACACCTCTATTGAAGAGGAACATTTTCTGTATCTAACGAAGCTAGATGAGACCCATCGTGATCCTTCTCTCATTAATGAGACATTTCAAAAATGTATCAAAACCCAATATGATAAATCTATTTGACCTCATGATTTCACAGAAGGAGATCTATCCCTAGTCTATGACCAAGACCATGATAAACTTGGAGCAGGAAAATTAGAATTTATATGTCATGGACCTGTTGAGCACTCAACACACCCTAAAATTCTATGTCCAATTTTACTTTTTGGGTACCACTTGATCTCTTTGCATTGTATGATTCATCTCCATTTTGGAAAATGTTGCGTTTGCTTACCATTATTGAGTCTTGTTAAGTCTTTGAAAAGTTTGCTTGAAACTATGAAAATCCTTGACTTAAAAGATTTAACATTTAAATAAGGAATTAGATAGCCAAAGCACTTCACCTGACATGCTTAAGAAATTTAGCATCGACATACATGAGTCTTCTTTCATGACAAGCATCACTACAGAGATCACCAATTTCCGATCCCTTTCGGCATTAGGAAAAGGCGAAACGAGTAAATACTTCAAACAAAAGAAATGTTAGCACCGATAGATGATACCCGACTCACTCATCGGAGTTGGAGAAAATCAAACGACGATGAACTTTTCGACGATGCTAAATGTTTTTTCCCAATTCCTGATTCCCAAAATATTTCGACATCGAGAATTTTTGAAGGAACTAACCCAAAGAAAAGTATGCGATAGGGTTTTCCCCGATCGTCGACCCCTGATACCTTTTCAGCATCGGCAATCCCCAAGCTTAGTTTAGGAATGAAAAATTGAAAGAGAGTTCTAACTCCTATTAATACTCACGAGTTAAGTCACCGGTTTTCATTACCATATATCTCGAGTCAATGGTGCCACGTTAGCATCGTACGATGAAATCAGTCAGCGTCAGAGGTTTTCTTCGGATGATGTCAATGGGAACATACATAAGGATATCACCGATTCTCGATCCACCCACTAAGAAAACAATGTGATGGGATGTTTTAGCTCTAAGATACAATGGATCCGAAGCATTTAAAGAAATAATTAATTCCAAAATCCCGCATTAGTTTCTAATTCGTGTGCGAATCAAAAGGACTGTTTGAACATGCCGATACAGTGCATCACCCTCCACACCACTCTGTCAACTCACGTAGAATTTATTTGCAGAGATTCAACAGTAGGTTGTTTTGAATTTTGTGTTAGAATATAATGGATATGATCATTCTACCATTGACAATATCACTATTTTCACCCAACCAAAGGCCGAAGCTACCCTCCGAGCACCTTAACCTTCACAAAGAATCACTCCAGAAGAAAACCCTGGGCTATATAGCCAAACAAAGGGTAGCACACATTTCCCCAAGGATAGCGCATCAACAAGAGATGATCAGATAGACCAAACCCTAGCCAAGTGATAGTCCAAGCCAAAACAGATCTGCTAGCTGCAACAATTGCAATGGAAGCTCTCCTCAAACCTGTGCACAAAACTGGGCACTGCAGTGCGCACAAGTACTGCTCTGCAATTCTGAGACTGCCTGCCAGAATGAAGACTGGCCTCCTGTATTTATAGGAATTTTGGCTAACTAGCTGGGCCGAATTCTCATTCTGGGTATCTGTCTGTTCAATATATATTATTTCTTCTGGTCGACTTCTTCTCTTGGAGGCTAATAACCTAATATAATTTATCTTCTTGAGCTGACAAGTCTCCTAGGGTTATTAGCCAACTCATTAGGGTTTCTTCTTGCTTCTCGGAGTATTCTATTCTTGTCAAGTTTACACATGGAGGTAAATACCTCCTGCAGCTACCATAATATCAACACTCCCTCCTAGCTAGGGAGGTATTACAGGTAATGGTCTTGAGCAGAAAACATACCATTCACCCGGTAGAATCAACATAGTCATCTAGACTATCTCATGACTAGATCATGAGCACCATCATCACCATCAATGTCATCAGCTGCATCATATCTCAGAACCATACTCTATCTGAGTAATTAGACATGATGCTCACTCCATAGAGTGACACAAGATGTGTTCTTCTAATCTAGAAGAATAAATGTTCTGAACCATTTTCTGTTTGGGAAAACTCTGTTCATTGATTATCCATCTAGATGATAATCATTTTCAACACTGCTGATAGTATTCAAGGCAATCAAAACAATATCATTCAATAGAACACGACTGTGTCTATCCATAGTAGTACACAACTACAATCCAGTGGTACACTACCACACCAAGTAGCACACATGTACTTGATTAGTGACATATAGTCACAAACAATGGAACACATCCACCATAGTAGTATACATCTACTGTCTTCATAACAATCATCTGATATCAACTTGCACAGAAACAATGTTATGATATACAAATGAATCATCTGGGCCATTCTTCCACTCACATCTATGAGATCTCGGAAGAGCATCTGCCCTTAAAATGTAAGACATCAATGATGAGATATCTAGACTATTCTTCTCAAGTAAGGAAGAAAAACTGTCCTGATTTCTGAGCCTGGACCATTCCCCACCATGGGCCATTCTTCCGACACTAAACAAAGTGTAACCTGGAGAGAATGAATCCACCCTAAGGAATGTCTGTCCCTGATTGCTGAACCTGGACCATTCCCCACCCTGGTCCTTTCCTCCGGCACTAAACAAAGTGAAACCTAGAAAGAATGAATACACCCTAAGGAATGACTTTCCGAACCATTTCCCTTGTTAACCACAAGAGGAAAATACTGTCCTATACCAACCTCCAAAACAAACCATTCCTCATGTTAACCACAATGAGAAATAGCTGTCCGGTGAGGCGGGCCAATCTTCTTAAGTAACCCTCAAGAAGAGAGACTACCCTAGAACACTTCCCATGTTAACCACAATGGGAAGTCACTTTCTATGGTACATCAACAATCTGGACCATTTTATGAACTGGAAAATGTATTTCTGTCAGAAATCTCAATCCACTTTCTGAATTGGAAAGAATCTGCTCATCCTGGACCATTTTTCGAACTGAAAAATGACTGTCCATCAATCAATAATACATCAGTTCTCCCTCCCAACCTAGGAGTCATCTCTTCCTTTTTCAATAAGGAAGTCATCTCCATGAGATCTAGCTTGAGTACGCAAACTCCTTCATCTTGGACAGAAGCCTTACGAAAATGTCTGCTTATTTGCTCATCTGTGGAGATATGTATTGGAGAACCACTTTTCTCCTTTCTAGAATTTATCCCAGATAATGTAATGCTTGATTTCAAATGCACTTTGGTCTGGAACACTGGTTTTCTCTGAAGGCTTCATGTAGCTCTGATCAATAAAGTATATCATTGTTGGAAAACTGGAACATATCCATGTGACACTTCTTTTGTCATCATGAGATTTGATCTTCTGAGTAACCATCTTGATACAATATCTCTGTTATAGAAAATCTTCACCATGCTTCTGCTATGCACTGGAGGTTCTCCACCAAGTTATCTTCTTCCATCTTCATACAAGGGTCTCTTTCTGGTATGCTTCAAATTCTTGAGGTTGCTCTTCATACACTCTCTGTTCAATTGCTCTGGAGAACAGTCTTTGCATTCATCTTGATGTAGAACTCCAACCTATGAATATTGCAGATGATATAATGACTTATGTAGAGGTATGTCTGGTTTACTAGAACAAGTAGTCATTATAGTTTTCTCCCTCCATTTGGGAGAACCTCTAGTTCTAGATCTTGCAATGCTTGCATATCAAAATTTTTAGTTCCTCTGCTTGATTGCTTTTATTGAGTTCATATTAGGTTGGTAATCTTGTGATTCTTAATACAGTGACTGATTGTTTAGGCTTCTCTTATTTCTTGTAATCTTCATGTTCTTCCTTATGTTTTTCTTTAGCTCTTGGGTCCATCAAGTTTCTTATAGATTCCATGTCCTAAAGATTCCACTTCTTTATTTAATCATAGGATCATGGATCTGGATGGACAACTAGGGATACTTTGAGGCTTCTCTTCAAACAAGACTTCTTCTGAGGTTGAATTGAACACATACTGTCTTTCATGGCTTCTACCATGGATATATACTTCATCATATTCAATGGATCATAGGATTAGCTTCCTCCTAATCCTTGCTTCATGTATGAGTGCATATAGTCAACTCCCTCCGTCTAACAGAGTCCACGCTTCCATCTGCATCCTTATTCCCTTCTGCAAAGTGTTAAAAGTATTTCTCCAATTTCTTTTTGTCTTTGCTTCTTCTAAGTCTCTTTAGGATTGATCCTGATTTCGGCTTATCTTGTAATAGCTTCCACATGATTTGTTTGATGTATTTCATCCATTCATGTGTTTTATCTGACTTGTATAATGATAACAATTCTTATCTTGTTGTTCTTCCATAGGTATAGTTCTTCTTGGAACACATTATCTTCTAAGAGATATATATACAATATATGTGTAGAGACTATGCAAACAAGATATGTACATGAACTAAGAGGAGTATTGTTACCTTCAGAAGAAGAAGTCTCTTTCATCCTGCTTAGTCTTCTTTGTAGGTTTCTTTTTTTCGGCAACTGATGCTTCATGTGTATCCTTCCTTTTCTTTAGTTCGAGACAATGATTCTTGTAGTGACCATACTTTCGATAGTTGAAGCATTACATTTCTGAAATGTCTTTCTCTTGATTTGGCTTCCTCCTTGAGCCAAACTTCCTTTTGTTCCTGAAATTATTGAATCTTGCTGTGAAGGATTGATCATCGTACTTCTTTTGGGGTTTCTCTTTTGCATTGATCCTGGATTCTTCTTGAGCACAAAAAGTCCAAAGTTCTTCAAATGTAGGATACTCCTTCCTTGTGTTCATGCTTGCAGAAAATGCATCCCACGTCTTGGGAAGACCCTTTAGTACTATGTTTACCAATTCCTTCTCTGAGACGATATCTTCAATAACTTGTAGTTGATCTCTTAACTGAGAGATTCTCACAAAATATGATGTTATGATGTCCTCATCATTCCTCTTCATGTCACAGAGCTCATTCTTCAGACTCATAACTTGTCCAATGTTTCTGACCGAGAAGAGATTTGTTAGGGCATCGTACATCTTCTTTGATGAGTCAATATGGGAGATGTAGGGTATCAAGTGGTATTTTATAGATTCCACTATGATACTCATAGAATTGATGTCACTATCTTTGAACTTCTCCATAACTGCAACGTTATGTGGTTCCTTCTCTTTTCCTTCTTCAAACACTGGTTGCACAATCTTTCCTTTCATGATATTCAACACTTTATTCTTGGCAAGGATGAGGTCGATTCTTGTCTTCCACACTCTAAAGTTAGAATCTCCATCTAAATTTTTCTCTGACTTCATAGAGTAAGTCATGGCTACTTTGACTTGGTCAACCCTAGATTTGACCAGAAACTCAAACTTGACGTCTTAGCTTGCTGAGAGTATCAGGAGATGCATTGGGCTAGGGAGCATTGATCTGTTCAGAAATTAGGTCAATCCCTTCACTTAAGGTGCCTGAATGAGAGGATTAGGGTTTCTGCAACTGCACCTGCTAGTAACCCTAGCGGTAGTGCTATGGTGATTGCTCCTGCTAGAAACCCTAGCGATAGTTCTTCAACGAGTTCAATATCCTTATGACTATGTTTCCTTCCAGCAGTTAGACTGAATGAAGGAGGTGTGGGCCCATAACCTGTTAGAATATAATGGATGTGCTCATTTTACCATTGACAATATCACTATTTTCACCCAACCATAGGTCGAAGCCACCCTCCGAGCACCTTAACCTTGAAAAAGAATCACTCCGGAAGAAAACCCTAGGTTAGATAGAAAAATAAAGGGTATCACACCTTTCCCCAAGGATAGCGCATCAACAAGAGTTGATCAGATAGTCCAAACCCTAGCCAAGTGATAGTCCAAGACAAAACTGATCTTCTAGCTGCAATAACTGCAATGGAAGCTCTCCTCAAACCTGTGCACAAAACTAGGCACTGTAGTGCGCACAAGTGCTGCTATGCAATTCTGAGACTGCCTTCCAGAATGAAGACTGGCCTCCTGTATTTATAGTAATTCTGGCTAACTTCCTGGGCCGACTTCTCATTCTGGGTATCTGTCTGTTCAGTATATATTATTTCTTCTGGCCAACTTCTTCTCTTGGAGGCTAATAACCTAATATAAATTATCTACTTCTTCTCTTGGAGGATAATAACCTAATATAAATTATCTTCTTGAGCCAACAAGTCTCCTAGGGTTATTAGCCAACTCATTAGGGTTTCTTCTTGCTTCCCGAAGTATTCTATTCTCGTCAGGTTTACACATGGAGGTAAATACCTCCCGTAGATAACATAATATCAACATTTCACCCATCACTCGAATTAATTGGTTGATGCGACTGGTAGGATCTCCTTCGTTAAACAATTTGAATTATTATAAACAAGATTATTCTGTGTGCAAGGTAGTTCAGAACATCCAAAGGAGTGAGACGAGCAATCTGGGGAAATCTTCCAAGGCCCAGTGAGTGTTAAACAACAATTTTAGTAAGTGTTACAGGTATGTACCGGTCTATGGATGTTTTATGCTTCATTTATTACGTTTTATCCAATGTTACTCTGTACACATGCCTAAAGATCATTTTTGGTTGCAGGAACAATGCCTCCAAAGAAACCTACCACCAGGAAATCTCCAAGAGCGCCAAAGCTATAGGAACCATAGGTGGGAGAAGGTTCCTCCCCAGCGGTCACAAGAAAATTGGAATTTGCTCCAAAGCCGATTCCCATCATCAAAAAAACCACCAAGAAGGATTTCATTCAGCCTCCGACCTTTGGAGACACAGAGGCAAACATTGGGACCAAAATAGTATTCCCGTGTTGGGAAGAAATTTTCAAGAAAATAAAGTCGAAGAAATTCCCTGAATACACTCTACATAACGATCCCAATACGAGGAGACTAGACAATGAAGTCCTCCTGAATGTCTGAAAGGTGTATCTGCACATGGTGGTGAGCAGGACTCTGGTATTCCCTTGCATAGAACTCATGAAATGGCTTATTGATCACATTGACAAAAAATGATGTTTGATTAGTGACGACAGTGGCAGATGTGTCGAGGTTTTCCTCCTAGTGGAAGTGCATAATTAATACAAGCTCATAGAGCTGGAAGAATGGCTAAACACCGATTTTGTGCTAAGATTCTATGAGAAACATGACACCAGCAAAGCGATGGCATTGTGGTGGAGAGAGGATAAAAAGTTCACCAATTGGACCTCCGGCTGGTACCCAACTGCTAACCTGAGGGAACCATACATATATCTGATAGCCCTCCTCTGCCGATTGCATGGGGAGAAAGACTTCTCTAGGTTTTCAGAGGCTTGGATTCCTCTAGCTTATACGATATCCATTTACGGAATAGGTTTTAACTGGGGTACCATCATCTCCAAACAACTGAGCACTTGCATACGACAGGCTCAAACCATGAAAGACGGAGAAACCCCATCCTTCTATATGGATTCTTATCTATTGGACGTCATTTGTGCCAGAAATGTCTTTTCCGGAATGAACTTGAGCTAGCACGCATTAGAGCTCCCGGTCCATGTGTATTTCGACATCTTGTGGGAGAAATGTACAAGAAATCCTACTCTCTCTTCTGCGATCAATTTATTGCACGTATTTATTTTTACTGTTCAAGAAAGAGTGCCCAAGGCTGTCGGATGTAGCCAAAAGGATTGTATCGAAAGTTGGCTACTGGTATCTGGATGAGAGCGATACCTACATCAGGGTTTTCGGCACCACCGAAGCACCCCATCTGTTGCCTATATATGTCCCCGATCGATTAGTGGTAGGGGATATCTGGTATCAGACCATCTTGAAAGGTTACAATGCTACTTTGATAAAATATAAGAAGCGGGCCTTCATACCCTATGGATTTCATATTGGTTTCTACATGGTGAAGGACACCACACAAGCCAAGCAAGAAGGATTAAGCCAATTGGAGTTATGATTCGAGACTGGTCATTTTCGCAAGCACGACCCAAAGGGCCTGGTCCTGAAGCACACATTACAAGTATCGTCATGCTGGACATATGCCCATGACAGGTTTAAAGATGCAATTTTCACTGAAATGCTCAAAACTGGGATGAGGTGGTGACAAGGATGGTTGACCCTAAGGCAACCAAGTTCAAGGCAATGAGTTGGGATGAGAAATCAATATTCCTGGAACAATCGGCTCAAGAGGTCCTCAGGGCCAGAGAAGAAAGGATAGCATCTGAATCAGTCGAAGCATTGGAAGCTCCTCAGGAAGCCACCGAAACAACAAATTTTTCCCAGGTGACCCCGATACAGGATATAATATTCCCCGAGACTCAAGATGCATAGGAGAGAGAGGAACTCATGTATCGATAGGCCTAGAAGATGATGAATTAGATGCGAGATAACCTAGACCTCATCAGGATGCCAAGGCTTCCAACCGATAGCCCAGAAGAAAGATCGACGGGGCAAAGTGACCCTGATTTCATAAACCTTGGTAACATCAACGGGTCAGGTGACCCTGAATCCATAATGCCATTGACCGGATCGCCGACAGGTGTGACAACTCAACCAGAGACAGGTCGGGCATCGGTAGAAACAAGCGCGCCTAATCCTTTGAGTGATTTTATAAATATATATAATGATGATGAGAGCCTGGAGGCATCTCTCAGGACCCCTATAACTGTTCAAGAAGAAAAGGGACTTGAGAAGATTTCTTCTCCTGATCCCAGGGTCCAAACCCAGGAGGTCCCACAAAAGGAAATATAAGCTGAAAGTTTACCCGACACCAAGAGGCTCGATGCACTGGAAACCCGAGCAGACAATCCAAAGGACAAGTCAGAACCGGATGATCCAAAGGAAGGATCCCCGCAAAAGGAAATCGATGTTTCAACGACCGATGATCAAGTAAGTATCGAGTCTTTTCCCGATGCCTCTATTCTGCTCGACACTCAGATCCTTGACAAGCTACAAATAGATTCCAGGCGCTTGGAGCACAACGAGGAAGTTCAAGAACCTGACCTTGAACAGATATACACCATCGAAAATCTGGGAAACACACTCACATGGGGTGATCAACAGATTCCTGAACCTATGGATGAGGTAGCCGATATTTATGCGATCTCCTATGATCGAAAGAGGAAGGCCATCATCCAAAGAACCACAAATAAAAGGAGGATCACATTGGACTGCTCCATCCTCATTACTACAGAGGGGAATTTGATAAACACAGAACATTACTGAACATCAGATCTCCTAGGCGTGGGGATGGCGATCTCGGAAGCCACCCGGGACAAAGCCAAACGAGATGAAAATGAGCTGTTTGCCACCCTAAAGGAACTAGAACATGTGCACCACCTAGATGAATACTATCAGAGCACCACTCAGACCATTGAATACCTGCTAAGCGAGTTAGAAGAGGCTTACAACAAGTTCACACAAGAGAGACACCTTTTTTCTATGAAGATAGCTGAGCTCGAAGAAGACACTCTCATGGAACTCACGACGTGCAAGGATATGGAGCGGTGGTATTGAAGGGTGCAAAAATCCATAGAGAGAATTAAATACATTTATGCAGTCCAACAAGGCTAAGATAAATAAGAACACGACATTCATATGTTGGGAAAAATCAGTCTTGATCACATGAAGTGATCAACCGAGTACTGGGCTAAGATGTCTCAGGAACCACACTGGGAAATTCAAGAGAAGTGGGCCAAATGCAAGAAACATTGGGATAAAATCAACAAAGCAATGAAGGATATCAAACTCCTAGAGTTCGACACACCCGATGACTTCATCGACTTGTGCGACATAGTCGAATTGCATACCAAGTAAGATTCATTATGGTCCAAAGAGCTAACAAAGGTGACCAATACATCGCCAGGACAAGTGCAACGATTTATGGAACATCCTATTAGGGCACGGACTGTGCTACAACAGTTAAACACCAATATGGTGAAGTACCGGGCGCATGCGGTAGAGGTTAGAGGAATTTACGCAGCTCCAATGGAACAACATAGATTTCCATGGGCCCAAACCTGGGAGGAGCTATTTATCAGTTGGTCGGAGTATGAGAAAAGTCACCTTTTCGAAGGGATATCTTGAGACGACTGTTGGAAAACTGTTAGGATAGAACGCAACGTGGTGAGTTTTGTTTTGTTTAAACTACACTTAGCCTTTATTTTTAGTTAATTTTACATTATAAATAAGAGCATCGACTAATTAGTTAGAGGTCGATGGTTTTTGCAAGAAACTCTTCTGTTTTGGTTTTGTCAAGAATTATTTCCGAGCTACTGTTAATAGAGAAGTCCTTCTGGACAAGAGACAAAGTTATTTTCATCAAATGCATGTGTGATTGGATGTGGGGAAGAACTATTTCCTATCTCATTTCATGAATGATGCTGTAATGAGTAAGAGCTATTTAATCTATTGTGAAGTTATCTCGTGAAATATTTTTCCATTATTTACTTTAATGATGAAGATGAATCGTTGTGTTATCATGTGATGGGTGATTAAAGTAGGTGGATTATTCTGCTTGCCTTTGTTTTTATCACATATGTCTTTCTCATAATTAGTATCTCAGACAGTAATTGGATGCTCACATGGTTAATGTATTATTACTAGGCCCGTGGTATAGAATTGTCGTCTGCATGCTTGAGTAGCGGGTTATCCCAAGATCAACCTCTTCTCCAGTAGTTAAAATTAATTCTATTTTGGTTCCAAGTTGGTTTATACTGGATTACAATATTACTTCGGTCCCACTTAAGAGAAAATACAAAAAGAGAAAGTCCCAACTGAAGGAGACGCCTTCACAAGAAAACGTAAATCCCATTGATTAATTGGCCGGATCGTGAGATCTCGAGAGTCATTCCACCATTAAATGTTACAGAGTCTAATTGGGCATCGGTGGCAGGTTTGGTTCTTTCTATTGAACTAAAGGGATTTAGGACCCATCAACAAAACTAGCACTAGAAGGAGGGCCAAGAATGAATGGCTATATATATATTTTACATAGTATTTCAAACTACTTATAGATTGAAAACAACCCACACACATGGCTAGTCATTCCCAAGACAACCAACACATGTTGAGTACTCCTGAAATGAGTAACTCACTGCAGCCCGAGGAAGAATATTTTCACCCTGAAATACATTACGCTCTTCCTCACAAGGAATTAAATCAATTCAAAAGAATCGCAAGAGAATACTACACCTGACAGATCGATGCGTTTTCCTTAGCTCCGATACTTCCTCAAAGAAAAAATATAAGTAGGCCAGTGGTCAATACTCTCGACAAAGTGTTCGTGCACACGGTAGAATACTTAATAGATTTCTCAGTCACTGAAATCCAAGATCCTCTTGATCTGATACCCGAAAAGATAGCCGATGACGTCTCTGAACCAGACTATTTTTTGGAAGAGGAGGAGTTTAACTCAGAGTCTGAAGATATGGAAGGAAACAACGACCATAATGAAGAAAGGGGGAACCCATCTCTAAACAATCAACCCTGGTTGGCCAGAGACGCTTTGTCCCTACCAGGACCAGTCCATAACCTTCCTCGACATCCAAAGAAGTTACTTCCTAGGTTCGATCTTGAAACCTTAGGATTGCCTGAAGATCATATCAAGAAATTTATACTAGCGATCAGGCTTATGAACTTACAACATGAAGATGTAGTTTGTAGGCTATTCCCCTACACTTTTGAGAACTCAACATCCACATGGTATTTTAACTTACCTTTGGGATCCATAACTAGCTGGACAAAGTTTCAAAAATATTTTCTAGATAAATTTGCAGAAGGGACTACTACGGGAGCTCTGATGGCTGAGTTGTTTGCCACCACCATGAGTTCGAAAGACAAGGTTAAATATTTCAATCAAAGATTCACGACCATCTTAAAAAAATTCCATCCCTAAGCCAGACCAAATCAGGAGTTTCAAATCGAAGTATACGCTAATGCGCTCCCAGCTTCTATTTCCATGTTTGTGAAGGGGGCTTCCAAACGAACCTTAGCTGAGAGTTTTGAATAAGATAAAATGATAGAATTCCAGACGAAAGGGTGTAAAGAAGGCTAGGTCTCTTTAGTTAAGAAAGAAGTTCAACCTCCTCCCAGGAGAGGACTCCTTCTGAATAGACCTCCATGGAAACAAGTAGAACAGACTCCTGACAAGGGTAATTGAGACATAGAATATCTACAACGCATGGTTAAGAAATTATCAAACGAGATCATAGACATGAAGAGAAACGCAGGGGAAGGAAACCAAGGCCAAAGGCCCTATAAGACTTTCTTTAAAAGGAACCCGTCATTCAAAGCCATTGAACGTCCCCCAACTAACTTGAATATCGATCTAGGGAATGTCACATTTGATTATTTCTGTACTTATCACCAGGAAAACCACTCTGAAAGAGACTGCCCTCAATGGGTGCATGCCATGAATTTGATGGCCAACCGGTTTTTAGACGAGGTTTCTCTAACCGAACAACCAAGTAGTTCGGTTATGAATGTTGCTTACAAGAAAGAGATTGACCCACCAGAATATACAACCATGTTGATATGGGATCATGACCTAATTATGCCTTCTGATGACCTATTTCATGTTCAAGAACCACCAACAAAGATCTCGATTGTGAAAACTAGAAGTAAAGGTCCTCCTGTCTCAAAGGATCCTACTGCCACTCAAACGACAGGGGAAAGGTCAAATCCTGATCACCCAAAAGCACCTTTTTCTCCCCGTAAGAACCCTATTATCATCCATACACACGAATTTCCCAAACTGGAGTACAACGTAGTTGAAGATCTAAAGAAGTTGAAGTCTAATATATCAGTTATGGATATATGCAGAATCCCTCAACAAAACGATTTCCTGCTACAAGCGTCTAAATCAGTAGAGAACCCTACGACAAGCAATGAGTAGCAAAGAAATCTAACTTCCACAGATCTAGTAAATAAACCAACTGTGAATACATGCTCGGAAGATAAGAAGGGAAAACCTTTTGTCCCATCGTTTCTCTTAATGTTTGAAGTCTTCAACAAGAACCTCCACAATTTTTTGGTAGATTCAGGGGCATCTTCCAACGTTATGCCCTTATCTATTTGCAAAAAATTAAATTCCGTTCCTCTCAAGAGCGATAAACATGTGATACAACTAGACAAAACCCAAGTCAAAGTCATGGGGGAACTCATAGATGTAATGATCAGGATAGCAACACATCCTAGGTTTGTGCAAGTGATTGACATCATTGTAGTAGACATCCCAGAGGCATATGGGTTATTACTAAGTCGAGATTGGTCTGAGAAATTAAACGAGTACTTTAGTACAGACTGGTCACACCTTTCGGTACCACTGAAGGGATACAAGAATATGATCAAAATCGATAGGGAGAGATACCTAAAACATACAGTCACTGATCTAGAAACCATGAATGAACCCTCATCCACATATTTACCTGTGTTGGGCAATTATCCCTGCGATTCCCACTTCGGTAACTTTTCTCCTCTATTATCCGATGTCCCTATCACTCAAAACTTTGAAATGGTTTTTTAGGAGAAGTCACTGATATCGACAGAAGACACCCTCTTCTGTCAAGACCCTATGCTAGATATTACAGAACAAAAGATAGGGGAGAAAGAAAGTAATAAGAAAGAGGAAAAGGGTGATTGTTGTTCACAAATTTGGACCATATACTTTGATGGATCTAAATCATAGGAAGGATCAGGGGCAGGGTGCATCCTCATTGATCCAAAAGGTAAATGTCATTTCCTGTCCTGTAGACTAGAATTCGAATGCACCAATAACACCACCGAGTATGAAGCTCTAGTACAAGGGTTAAGAAAGCCATAGAATTAAATGTCAAAGAATTGAAAGTTTTCAGAGACTCAGAGATTATCGTTAGAAAAGTAAGGAACACTATACATTACAATTCCCCGCACCTAAATAATTATCAAATGGAAGTACATAGGTTAATAGATCATTTTGAAGCTTTCAATATCATTACAATTCCCCGCACCTAAAGAATATCCTTGCTGATTCCCTGGCCACAGATGCTTCAAGGCTGTCACCTCTAGAATATTATGAAGCCTCCCGATTCACTGTGGAACTACTATAAAAACCATCGGCACCTAACAACATTTCTAATTGGAAAGTCTTTGAAGGAGATGAACATATCATAAACTTCCTGACTAACCAAGACAATTTCAAAGATTTGGCCATCGACGATGAAGTATTCCAGGAGAAATCAACATAAATTGATCCTCGGATAGGTCAACCTATTGACATATTGAAATATCACACCATCGCAAAAGGGATAGCTAATTTGGAAAATCTGTTTGACCTAAAAGAACGATTTAGGGGGCCTAAAAATGCAAAGACTGGTAGCTCTTGTCCCTTGCATGAAACTATAAATCTCATAACCTCGGAAAACCCAAAGAATGTGAATCTCGACAAGACTATATCTAAAGAGGAAATAAAGTCTTATCTCAAACTATTAAGACAATATCAAGATGTCTTTTCATGGTCCTACCGATATCTAAAAACTTATGACACCCCTATCATTCAACACACTATAACATTAAAACCTAAGGTGAAACCCTTCCAACATAAGCTCCAAAAGTATCACCCATCCCTGGAACCTCTCATGTATCAGGAATTAAAGAAACTTTTAGATGCCAAGATCATCTTCCAGGTTAGGCATTCCGCGTGGGTAGAAAATATGGTTCCTGTGAGAAACAATTATGGAGAAATTCACTTATGCACAGATTTTAGGAACCTCGATAGAGCTTCAGAAAAGGACAATTACCTAGTCCCGCCAATGGAGAAACTCCTGCAGACCGTGTCTGGCTAGGATATTTTCTCTCTACTAGATGGTTTCTCAGGTTACAACCAAGTCCTGGTTTTAGAGGAAGATCATTTGAAAACTACCTTTCGAACCAAGTGGGGAACCTTCACTTATAAACGCATGCCTTTTGGGTTAATCAATGCGGGGGCGACCTCCCAAAGGGCCATGGACATAACATTTCAGGGACTAATCGACAAGTGTGTGGTAGTGTATCTGGACGATGTAAATTTTTATTCAAAGAACAAAGGAGAGCACATCTGTTGGCCCTTGACCAAGTTTTGGAGTTACTTGGCCACGTTTGACTATTTTTGGGACTTCGACAACCTGTCGAAGATGGAGCGCCAGATGAAACAGATATCATGGGATATTGGCCCACTTTTGGGCCCCTTTTTGGGTTTTGGGACAATGTAATGGGAAAGGGATGTTGGCCCGTGGGTTTACCCATGCTTAGGTCCACTTTTGTAATGTATAAATAGATATCTAGGCATCTATCGGAGGATAGATAGAGGTGTATGTGATGTAAGCTAAGTGCTAATGGACTATGTAAGTGATCTTTGCATGAATGTAAAAGGATTGTAGGGCTAAGTGCAAATTGTTGTAGAAGTTATAGAAGGCTTTGTGCTGTAAGCGTAAGGAAGAAGGATCTAGTGAGCTGCGCAGGTCTTCTGTCCTATGCGAAGAAGGGTTTTGGTGTCTCTGTGCCTGCAATTGATTGAAGATGCTAATAAAGAAGAAGAGTTGGTGGAAGTATCCCCAGGGAGGGGGTGAACCATGCAAATCTGTGTGTTATGCTTTGTGCTTCGACTTGATGTGTTTATTCCTTCTTTTGCTAAATGCTTTGGTATATTTAGCTAGATCCGCTTATGCTTTGTACTTCTTAGCTGTGTGTGAATGTTAGATCTGACATGTATGAAGATGCTTAGTGCTGATCTACAGGATCTGATCTATTTTACTGTTTCTAAGTGCTAAAATACCTTGGATCTAAGTGAATACTGCGATGCTCTATGCTATCTGCGAAGTATAATAAGGGTTGAATATTGATGAATGATCAATGCTAAGTACTCTGTAAGCAATATAATCACATATCTATGTCCTAGCTAAGGTTGCAGACACTTGAGTCTTGAAACCACCCCTGCCTCTACCTCGGGTGAGACCTCATCTACTTCGCAGGTGTTGCCGAAAGGGCCGGTAGTTAGGGCTTTGTTGGTGCGCTGTTGTAGCATTGAACCTCAGGTCTGCCCCTGTGCCAACAAATAGTTCTGTTTCCAGGACTGAAACTATGATTGCTAGGAACTGAGGAAGAAGAATCTTTATGTTGGTTGTGGAGCCTGATTATCTTCCTGATTTAGAGGTCTCTTACTTTTAGCCATGTTTATACCCCATGAAGTATTTACACCCTAGAAGTATGTACACTCTTCCACGCGAGAGAGTGCAGAGGGGGGGTACCCCCTCTGCGGGGTCCGGGGGGGCTATCCCCCCGGCTGGGGGCAAGCGGGCCCCCGAAGCAAAAATTGCCTTGTAAAAGTAAATTGTAATTTCATTGTAAATCTGGACCGTTCATTATAAGGTTGCAGATCTAACGATAGAGATTATGTTAGGGTTATTTTCCCTAGAAGTCAACCCTCTTTTATGAGGGAAATGTATTGCAGCTATGTATGTTGGCGAGGATTGTATTCTGAGAGAGGAGACTATGAGAGAAAGAAGAGGAAGTTACAACGGGTTTTGCTGTAGGTTGTATCCCTTCATTTTGCTGGATAATAATAAAGAAAGGACTTGGCAATTTCTCTGGTGGACATAGCCCACACTGGGTGAACCACGTAAATCTGCGTCTCTCTAATATTGTGTATCTTCTGTGTTTTGTTTCCACATTTGTTTTATTTTATTTCTCCGTGGTCCTGTTTTTCTAACAACTGGTATCAGAGTGTAAGGTAACTCACAGAAAAAGAGGGTTCCTGGTTCGAGTGGGAGCAATGTCGGAAGATGGAAAGTTTAGGGACGAGAAATTTAACAGCCAAAACTACCAGTTATGGAAGATGCGGATGGAAGATTATTTATATTAGAAGGATCTATTCCTACCATTGAGCGGAGTAGAAAAGAAGACGTCGGCCATGAAGGATGAAGAATGGGAGATTCTTGATAGAAAGGCTCTAGGAACGATACGG
>ML778078.1:304262-331372 GCA_009831015.1 Picea engelmannii | reverse complement strand
GATCCGCCTTGGAAGATGGACAATTGAAGCTGGAAAAGATACACACTAGCCAGAATCCCGCAGACATGTTAACAAAGGGAGTAACCAGGGAGAAACTGAGTTCTTGCTCAGTTTCAGTTGGTCTTCAAGAATGAAGATGAAGACGAGAAATTTGTTAGGTCCAAGAAGGGTCAGAGTCCAGCATATACAACAGTGGTGGAGTTGTTGAGATCAGTCTCCAAGTGGGAGATTGTTGGCTGTGGAGACTGATTATCTTCTTGATTTAGAGGTCTTTTACTTTTAGCCGTGTTTATACCCCATGAAGTATTTACACCCCAGAAGTATGTACACTCTTCCACACGGGGGAGTGCAGAGGGGGGGGTACCCCCTCTGCGGGGTCCGGGGGGGCTACCCCCCCAGCTGGGGGCAAGCGGGGGTTCGGGGGCGAATCCCCCAAAGAAAAAATTGCCTTGTAAAAGTATATTGTAATTTCATTGTAAATCTGGACCGTTCATTATAAGGTCGCAGATCTAACGATAGAGATTATGTCAGGTTTTTTTGCCCTAGAAGGCAAACCTCTTTTATGAGGGAAATGTATTGCAGCTATGTATGTTGGCGAGGATTGTATTCTGAGAGAGGAGACTGTGAGAGAAAGAAGAGGAAGTTACAATGGGTTTTGTTGTAGGTTGTATCCCTTCATTTTGCTGGATAATAATAAAGAAAGGACCTGGCAATTTCTCTGGTGGACGTAGCCCACACTGGGAGAACCACATAAATCTGTGTCTCTCTTGTATTGTGTATCTTCTGTGTTTTGTTTCTGCATTTGTTTTATTTTATTGCTCTGCGGTCCTCTTTTTCTAACACTTTATGCAAAGATTCGTCTCGAAACTATGGAAGATCTGTGCATGGATCTGTTCCCTAGTGCGCAGTATTCCACTTGATCTGAAAAGATCTGTGCTAAAGAAAGAAGGCTAGATCTGAAGAAAAGTAGTGAGATATGAACACTTTGTGCTCTAAGAAAAGTAAAAGTGGAAGTTTCTGAAGAAAAGAGGTTAGATCTACAGAAAAGAGGTAAGATATATAAGTTCAGTGCTCTAATAAAGGTAAGAATAGTTAAATTTTTTTAGATCTGGAAGCTTTGTACTTTGTAGAAGTAAGATAAGTGGAAATTTTTGTTTCTAAATCTAGGCATGTTTGATAGATTCTTTCCTAGCTTGAGAACTAGGGCTCTGATAGATGAAATACAGTTTGATATAAATAAATCTGATAAGAATAGTGATAAATATGTTATACCTATGCATAGAAAGAATGTTTGGACTAATAAATGGATGCAAGATCCTAGAAAGATTTTTTTGTAGGCTAGCTACCATGATCCCAGTGTGCAGTACAAAAGAAGTTGGGGAACATATAAATGAAAGAGAGGGTTAACCCTCTGTTACAGTTGCATAAGAGCGAGACATCTGGCTAAGGAATTCTTTGGTGGAAGATCTAGTTTCCTATGTTGCAAAGCTTTGGACCATGAAGTGTTGGATTGCCCTAGAATGATTGCTAAGATTGAAGGAATGAATCTGAATGAAGAAAACCCTAAGACAGATCCAGAAATAGAAGAATCCTAGAAGGAATCAAAGAATATGTTACTACAGATGAAAGACACCTTGAATGATCACCGACATATTAGGTTATCAGAGATATTTAAAGAAAAAGAATGCATCGAGGTAAGAATAGGAGACTTCGACATTGACTGTGTTCTTAATGAAGAAACACAAGTGAACATTATGCTAGAGAGAACTTGGGAAGCTATAGGAAGGCTTGCTATGATCCCTTCATTAAGAGGAACAATTCTATTCAGAGGAAAACTAATGAACCTATGTGGAAGGCTCACTCAGATATCCATGAATTCTAATGGAACTTCGACAAAGGAAGATTTTGAGATTATCAAATTTATTGAGGACAATGCCCCATTTACTATGTTACTTGGAAAACCTTGGATTGAAAGAGATCAAGCCAAAAAGAAGGAAGAAGAAAAGGTTTTAGAACAATAGAGACAAGAGTTAACAGATTTCATGACCAAAAGGATCGCATAGTTGATTGAAGAACAAGAGAACAAATCGAAGCTATTTGAAAATAGAAGCTCAGATGTCAAAGATGCAAGAGCATTAGAGGACTCACAGAGGATTGAAGTATCTATCTCAGATATATAAGAAGTATTACACCTGAGTCTTAGGAGAGAATCTCAACATCGTGAAGTGACTAAGTCCAAGGGAAATAAGAATAAGAATGGGAAGATAATCACCGAGACAAAGCTCACTGGAAAGAAGGATAGGAAGCTAAGTAAAAAGAAAGCTAATATTGACAGGCTACAGAAGATTCCAGAGGGAGCCTCGCAGAAGGAAAACTTGCAAAATTTGAACTTCGCCGAGATATCAGACCAGCGACATAGGCCACTTCGCTGAGGCGAAGCAATATAATCATTCAACTGCCGCTCTGAATGGGTCGGAAAGCATTAATGGTTCACCACTAGACCATTAGACCATGCCATAACAGACAGAACATGAGGCAATGACGCCTCATACCCGTTGCAAGCAAACCATTGCTAAGTTTCTTATTTAGTTCGTCGTGCCACGCACCGAGAATACTTTTGCTAACTAAGAATTTGAGCCCAAAGCCTGAGATTATTTTGCACTATGATCATCTCCTTGTTCCCATACCCTTCATTGCAGTCTCTGAATTCAGTCCACACCTGATCTAATTGACCTCGAAATTTTATGTTGGACGAGATCAATGCTACAAAGAAAGTAGTTGAAGGAGTTTTGATTGAATTAATGACTGAGAGAATCATGTCGGAACGAGGGTTATCTACAGGAATCCAAGCATCGTCGACAAGAGGACTTGATGCCTCTCCTTCCACTTCTCGCACTGGTCCTTCCTGACCGATTGATGAGAAACAGACAAATCACAGAGACAACATCACGAACACCACGCTTATTCCATGCATAAGAAGTGCAGGATGCACTACAGTCCAGCCACATAGTTTCTACTGCGCCCTTGATAATTGGACCAGAATAACTAGGAGATGAGCCAACCCAATTGCACCAGATCGCTGATAAAGTTGGAGCTCGCCTTCAATGAGCTCAGGAAGAGACAATGCAAGCCACCTAGTGTTTGGTGTAGGCACATGGAGATCTTCTAGAAAAACGCATTAATGCAGAACGAGAAAAACTAGCTCTGTAAACAAAGTGGGAGGAAGAGAAAGCATCTCTATAGCAAGAGAAGGAATAGTTTCTTGCAGAGAAACTTGAAGTACATGAATAGGTTCACAGAGCACTTCGCTCTGTGACAGTCATAGAAGTGAAGACTGAAGAACAAGTCCCATAGAATGTGGCACAAGTTGAAGAAATAATACAACAACTTCAACAGTGCATCGTAGATATGGAACTTCGTATTGTGCCCGAGACCCCTCAATATATAAGAGACCTAAGAGAGGAAACTGCTCGCAGCATAGTTGGTAGATTGAAAGTACTTGAATTGGACTACAAGCAACTAAATTCCAGGAGCGCTCAGACATATGAGACCCTCACGGAGAATCCAAAGTTGTAGGCATTGGAGTCATAACTCCCAGAAGCAAAGCAACATGTAGATATGTTACAAGCGCAGCTAAAGGCCTTGTCACCATTCAAAAGAATGAAGAGGTTTCTAGAGAAACGCACGGCCTAACAACAGATCCACATGATTCAGAGTAAAGTGATGGAAGTATCTCAATGACTTCAACCAGTGAAAGAGAAGGCATGTCAACTATTCACTGAAGTTGAAAACCAAGGAGTAGAACTTGAACATGTTGTGAGTGCATAAGAACGACGCTTAGAGGGACCGATCATTGACACACTCATCCAGGAGTTCACTGAGAAAGAGGCAGTAACACTACAACATGTCAAAGCAGCTCGAGCCAAGCTCGAGGCATTTGAGGTGGAATTGCTCAGACTAGAGTGACTCGAGACGAGTCACAGGTGAGTGTTGGGGGCCTGTTGGCCCTTGACCAAGTTTTGGAGTTACTTGGTCACGTTTGACCATTTTTGGGACTTTGATAGCCTATTGAAGATGGAGCGCTAGACGAAGCAGAGATCACGATATCTCGACCTACTTTTGGGCCCCTTTTTGGGTTTTGGGACAATGTAATGGGAAAGGGATGTCGGCCCGTGGGTTTACCCACGCTTAGGCCCACTTTTGTAATGTATAAATATATATCTAGGCATTTATCAGAGGATATATAGAGGTGTATGTGATGTAATATAAGTGCTAATGGACTATGTAAGTTCTCTGTGCATGACTGTAAAAGGCTTGCAGGGATAAGTGCAAGTTGCTGTGGAAGTTATAGAAGGCTTTGTGTTGTAAGCGCAAGGAAGAAGGATCTAGCAAGCTGTGCAGGTCTTCTGTCCTATGCGAAGAAGGGTTTTGGTGGTTCTGTGCTTATAACTGATTGAAGACACTAATAAAGAAGAAGAGTTGGTGGATGTATCCCCAGGGAGGGGGTGAACCACGTAAATCTATGGTTATTCTTTGTGCTTCGACTTGATGTGTTTATTCCTTCTTTTGCTGAATGCTTTGGTATATTTAGCTAGATCCGCTTATGCTTTGTACTTCTTAGCTATGTGTGAATGTTAGATCTGACATGTATGAATATGCTTAGTAATAATCTACAGGATCTGATCTATTTTATTGTTGCTAAGTGCTAAAATACCTTGGATCTAAGTGAATACTTTGATGATCTGTGCTATCTGTGAAGTATAATAAGGGTTGAATATTGATGAATGATTGATGCTAAGTACTTTGTAAGTGATATAATCATAGATATATGTCCCAGCTAAGGTTGCAGACACCTAAGTCTTGCAACCACCCCTTCCTCTATCTTAGGTGAGACCTCATCTACTTTGCAGGTGTTGCTGAAAGGGCCGGTAGTTAGGGTTTTGTTGGTGCGTTTTTGTAGCGTTGAACCCCAGGTATGCCCTTGTGCCAACAATATCCAACACTTAACTCAGATTTTAGAAAGGTGTAGGAGATACAACATATCCTTAAATCCAAAGAAAACTGTTTTTGGCATTGAGGAAGGTAAGCTGCTAGGCCACATTATATCTCAAGCAGGAATTCACATAGAGCCAAAAAGGATTAAGGCCATATCTCAACTCTTGTTGCCTCACAACAAGAAAACTATGCGGTTTTTTTTCGGGCAAATTAATTTCGTTAGGAAATTCACTCCCGATTTCACGGAAACTATCAAACCCTTACAAAAGATGATTCGTAAAGATACCAAATTTAAGTGGGATGATGAACGAAAGGATTCTTTCAACAATATTAAAACTGCTATATCCCAGGGCCCCGTGTTAAAAAGTCCTGATTTCAATAGGGATTTCTTCCTCTATACTTTCGCCTCTGACTAGTCCTTAGCTACAGTATCGACTCAGAAGGATGATGACAACAATGAGGCTCCAGTTTCATTCATGGGAACTAATTTCCAAGGAGCCGAACTAAATTATCCTTCCGTGGATAAACATGCCTATGCAGTATATAAGGCAGTAAAAAAATTCAAGTCTGACATCCTCAAGAACCACACCAAAGTAATTGTGCCTCACCTTGCTGTCCGATCCCTATTTACTGAACAAGAAATGGGGGAGAGAAGAGGGAACTGGATGGCAATAGTTCAAGAATTTGATCTAGATATAAAACCTACCAAACTAGTTAAATTGAAAGGGTTATGCAAGCTTGTAGCCGAAGCCCAAGACCATGTAAGTGAAGATTCCAGATGGGAGAATGAAATGGCATTATGGTGTGGTGAAATATCATATATTTCCCTAGGGCCAAAGTCTTGGTATGAGAATTTGACTTATATCTTGCACCATGGGACTTGTCCAGAAAATCTCAATCCTAAGGAAAGGAGAGCTCTCAGGTTAAAGTCCGCACAATATCACCTCATAAATTCGGTACTCTTTCGGATTAATTATGATGGGGTAATGTTAAGATGTCTCGAACATGAGGACGCAGAAAAAGTTCTGAAGGAGCTCCATGATGGCCCTACCGGAAGACATTTCGCAGGAAACACCACCGATCATAAGATACTGAGAGCTGGCTATTATTGGCCCACCTTGTTCAAAGACGCTCACAACTACGCTAGAAACTGCAAAACTTGTCAAATAAGCATTAGGAGGGAGAAGAGAGCAACAGTCCCACTCCAACCAGTGACTGTATCTAGGCATTTTCAACAATGGGGGTTGGATATCATAAGAGAAATTACACCCAGTTCTTCGAAACAACACAAGTATATACTTACTTCCACCAATTATTTCATGAATTGGGCAGAGTCCATCCCTCTCACTCATGTAAATGAGAAGGTGGTGATCCAATTCATAGAAAAACAATTGATCACAAGGTTTGGTGTCCCTTTTGTTCTAGTTTTTGATAATGCAACTTATTTTTCTTCCACCCTATTGACAAAGTTTTCTCCAGACAAAGGAATCATAAGTAGGTACTCTGAAAATTATTATCCATAGGGAAACGGGGTGGCATAATAAACCAATAAGAACCTAATGAGAATATTAAAAAATACGGTTGTAGATAACCAAAGGAATTGGCATAATCTACTCCATAATGCTCTATGGGCCGATAGGGTCACACCCAAGGAAGCTATAGGAAATTCCATGTACTTTCTGGTTTATAGGTAGGAAGCCATTCTCCCAAATGGGCTTTATCTTCCATCTCTTCAACTAGCCCAAGATTCCAGCGGGGAACCTTCATCGGTCATACAACAAAGAATTGATACTCTGCTCATGCTAGAAGAAGAGAGAGAAAAGGCTAAGTCAAAATTTCTAGCTCACCAACAGATAGTGAAAAGATGGTTTGATAAGCATAAGGCTAAAGAGATTTTTTTTGAAGTAGGAGACTTAGTCCTAAAATGGGACAGAGTAAATGAGCCAAAAGGAAAGCATTCTAAGTTTCAGAATCTGTGGCTTGGACCTTTCCAGGTGGTTGAGAAGATTGGGGCAGACACTTATTAGTTACAAAATTTGAGGGGGGAACTTGACGCCCTCCCAGTAAATGGCCAAGCCCTCAAACACTATTTCGAATAATAATAATAATAATAATAATAATAATAATAATAATAATAAATAAATAAATAAATAAATAAATAAATAAATAAATAAATAAAATAAAATAAAATAAAATAAAAATAAAAATAATTAAATGAAAATGTTTTGTGTTTTGTATGAATGTTTTCATGATTGCGAAATGCATTTTTTGTTGTTGTTTTCTTTTTCTTTTGGAATTTTTTGCTTTTGAAGGTTTTGTTCAGTGAGACAATGGTCGACTTTAAATCATGCGACATAGCGAACTCTGTTCCTAACTCATCTCTCATATAAAACACAAGAAGCATTGATGAGTCCTCTATCTAACCTGCGCAAATGAACAACTTCGAAGAAATGTCAGAAGTGTCTGCTTAGTGGTTTGGTAAGACCTTAAGGGAAAGAATGAAAGATGGAAAGGACTACATGAACCCTGAAGACAAAGCTAGCAAAGGATCCAACTTAACCATCTCACTTTGCAAAATAAACATACATCATCCTCTCCCACTCGCTCAGGGCATCATGTCGAAATAAAATTGATATTATCAAAAGAGTGAACAATAGGAGAGGGTATGTAGATATCTCCGTCGGGGCTATGGATGCTCGCTGGTAGTGGAGAAAGGTCTGTGATGTCGGGGTGACTCCGTTGAGGCTATGGACACTCACAGGCAACAGAGAAACACCATAGAAAATGATTAAAGGTAACTAAAGGCTTCAGGCCAGTGAATACTTTACTAGATTTTGTCAAAAAGGGCATGAGTCAGGGTTACAGGAAACGAAGGATGAATAAAGGTTAAATACCCCACAGGCAAACCCTAAGGCATCAACCGAAGAATTTAGAATAGAAGGGTAAAAGAGGCTCTGATTTAAAACCAGTTAAGTTCTCCACCAGCTTTTGCATCAGTCGAGCCTAAAGGAAGAACAAAGATTCTTCTTTCATCTAGTAAGTCACCATTTGTTGAGCACTCAACACACCCTAAAAGTCTATGTCCAATTTTACTTTTTGGGTACCACTTGATCTCTTTTCATTGTCTGATTCATCTCCATTTTGGAAAATGTTGCATTTTCTTACCATTTTTGGGTCTCGTTAAGTCTTTGAAAAGTTTTCTTGAAACTATGAAAATCCTCGACTTAAAATATTTAACATTTAAATAAGGAATCAGATAGAAAAAGAACTTCACCCGACATGCTTAAGAAATTTGGCATCAACAAACATGAGTCTTCTTTCGTGACAAGCATCACTACCGAGATCAACGATTACTGATCCCTTTTAGCATCAGGAAAAGGTGAAACGAGTAAATACTTCAAAAGAAAGAAATATTATCACCAATAGACGATACTTGACGCACTCATCGGAGTCGAAGAAAATCAAACCGCGATGAAATTTTCGACGATGCTAAAAGTTTTTTCTCGATTCCCGATTCCCAAAATATTTCAGCATCAGGAATTTTCAAAGGAACTAACCCAAAGGAAAGTATGTGATAGGGTTTTCCCTAATATCCGACCCCCGATATATTTTCGGCATCGGTGATCCCCAGGCTTAGTTTAGGAACATGAAATTGAAAGAGAGTTCCAACTCCTATTAATACTTGCGATTTAATTCACCGGTTTTCATTACCATATATCTCGAGTCAGTGGTGCCACGTTAGCATCATATGACGAAATCAACTGACGTCAGAGGTTTTCTCCAGAGGATGTCTACTGGAACATACATAAGGATATCGTTGATTCCCATTTTTCCCACTAAGAAAGCAACGCGATGGGACGTTTTATCTCTAAGATACGATGGATCTGAAGCATTTAAAGAACTAATTAATTCCAAAATCCTGCATTAGTTGCTAATTCATGTGCGAATCAAAAGGACTGTTTGAACATGCCGATACAGTGCATCACCCTCCACGCCATGCCATCAACTCACGTAGAATTTATTTGCAGAGATTCGACGGTATGTTGTTTTGAATTTTACCCATCACTCAAATTAATTGGTTGATGCGATTGGTAGGATCTCCCCCATTAAATCCTTTGACTTATTGTAAAAAAGATTATTTTTTTCACAAGGCAGTTTGGAACATCCAGAGGAGCGAGACGAGCAATCTGGGGAAAGATTCCAAGGCCCAGTGAGTATTAAACAACAGGTTTAGTAAGCGTTACAGGTATGTACCGGTCTATGGATGTTTTATGCTTCATTTCTTACTTTTTATCCAATGTTACTCTGTACTCATGCCTAAAGATCATTTTTGGTTGCAGGAACAATGCCTCCGATGAAACCTACCACTAGGAAATCTCCAAGAGCGCCAAAGATACAGGAACCAGAGGTGGGAGAAGGTTCCTCCCTAGCGGTCACAAGACAATTAGATTTCTCTCCAAAGCCAATGCCCATCATCAAAATAGCCACCAAGAAGGATTTGATTCAACTTCTAGCCTTTGGAGACACAGAGGAGAACATCGAGACCAAAAAAATATTCCCACGTTGGGAAGAACTTTTCAAGAAAATCAAGTGAGAGGAATTCCTCGAATACACCCTGCACATCGATCCCGATACGAGGAGACTCGACGATGAAGTCCTCCTGAATGTCTGAAAGGCCTATCTGCACATGGTGGTGAGAACGACTCTAGTATTTCCCTGCATATAACTCCTGAAATAGATTATCGATCATACTGACACGCAAAGATGTTTGATTAATGACAATAGTGGCGGATGTGTCATGGTTTTCCTCCTAGTGGAAGTGCAAAATTACTACAAGATCAGAGAGCTGAAAGAACAACTAAACACCGATTTTGTTGTAATATTCTATAAGAAACATGACACCAGCAAGGCGATGGCATCGTGGTGGAGAGAGGATAAAAATTTCACCAATCGGACCTCCAGATGGTACCCGAATGCTAATCCGAGGGAGATGTACATATATCTAATGGCCCTCCTTTGCTGATTGCATGGGGAGAAAGACTGCTCCAGGTTTTCAGAGGCTTGGATGCCTCTAGCTTATATGGTATCCATTTCTAGAATAGGTTTTAACTGGGGTGCCATCATCTCCAAACAACTGAGCACTTGCATACGACAGGCTCAAACACCGAAATAGGGAGAAACCCCATTCTTCTATATGGATTCTTATCTATTGGATATCATTTGTGCCAGAAATGTCTTTGCCGGAATGAACTTGAGATGGCACCCATTAGATCTCCTGTTCCATGTGTATTTCGACATCTTATGGGAGAACAGGTACAAGAAATACTACTCTCTCATCTACGATCATTTATCTCACGTATTTATTTTTTGCTGTTCAAGAAAGAGTGCCCAAGGCTGTCGGATTTAGCCAAAAGGATTGTATCAAAATTTGGCCACTTGTATTTGGATGAGTGCGATACCTACATCAGGGTTTTCAGTGCCACTGAAGCAGCCCATCTGTTTCCTATATATGTCCCCGATCGAATAATGGTAGGGAAACTTTTCTATCAGACCATCTTGCAAGGTTACAATGCTACTTTGGTAAAATATAAGAAGCAAGCCTTCATACCCTATGGATTTCATATTGGTTTCTACATGGTAAAGGACACGGCGCAGACCAAGCAAGAAGGATTAAGCCAATTGGAGTTTTGATTCCAGACTGGTCATTTTCGCAAGCACGACCCAAAGGGCCTGGTCTTGAAGCACACATCACAAGTATTGTCCTACTAGCCATATGCCCATGACAGGTTTGAAGATGAGATTTTCACTAAAAATGCTCAAAACTGGGATGAGGTGGTGGCAAGGATGGTTGAACCTAAGGCAAACAGGTTCAAGGAAATGAGTTGGGATGAGAAAGCAACAATATTGGAACAATCGGCTCAAGAGGTCCTCAGGGCCAGAGAAGAAAGGATAACATCTGAATCAGTCGAAGCGGTGGAAGATCCTTAGGAAGCCACCGAAACAACAACATTTTCCCAGGTGACCTCGATACAGGATAGAGGCTCAGGATGCATAGGGGAAAGGGGCACTCATGTATCAATAGGCCCAGCAGATGATGAATAGGATGCAGGATAACCTAGACCTTGTCAGGATGCCAAGGCTTCCGATCGATAGCCCAGAAGAAATCCCAACGGGGCCATGAGACCCTGATTTCATAAACCTTGGTAACATCAACGAGTCAGATGACCCTGAATCCACAATTCCACTGGCCATATCGCCAGCAAGTGTGATGACTCAACCAGAGACAGGTCAGGTATCAATAGAAACATGCATGCATAATCCTTTGAGTGAGTTTATAAATATATATAGTGATGATGAGAGCTCGGAGGCATCTCTTGGGACCCCTATAATTTTCCAAGAAGAAAAGGAACCTGAGAATGTTTCTTCTCCTGATCCCAGGGTCCAAACCTAGGAGGTCCCACAAAAGGAAATAGAAGCCGAAAGTGTTCTTGACACCAAAAAATGCTCGAACATATGAGCTCCTCGACATGGGGATGACGATGTTAGAAGCCACGCAGGACAGATCCAAACAAGATGAAAATGAATTGGTCGCTACCCTAAAGGAACAAGAACATGTGTGCCAACTGGATGAATACTATCAGAGCACCACTCAGACCGCGGTATACCTGAGAAGCGAGTTCGAAGAGGCTTACAAAAAGTTCACACACGAGCGACAACTTTTTTCTACGAAGATAGTTGAGCCACAGAAAGACACTCTCATGGCACTCGCGACGTGCAAGGATATGGAGTGATGGTAGGAAAGGGCGTAACAAGCTATAGAGAGAATCAAATACATTGATGTAGTGTAACAGGGACGAGATAAAGAAGAACACGACATCCAGATGTTGGGCAAAATCAGTCTTGATCGCATGAAGTGATCAACTGAGTATTGGCCTAAGATGTCTCAGGAACCACATCGGGAAATTCAAGAGAAGTGGGTCAAATGCGAGAAACATTGGGATAAAACCAACAAAGAAATGAAGGATATCGGACTCCCAGAGTTTGACACCCCTGACGACTTCATCGACTTGTGCGACATAGTCGAATCACATACCAAGCAAGATTCATTATGGGCCGAAGAGCTAGAAAATGTGACCGATACATCACCAGGACAAGTGCAACAATTTATGGAACATCTGATTAGGGTGTGGACTTTGCTACAACAGTTAAACACCAGTCTGGTGAAGTACCCGGTGCATGCAGTAGAGGTCAGAGGAATTTATGTGGCTCTAATGGAACAAGATAGATTTCCATGGGCCCAAACCTGCAAGGAGTTGTTTATCAGTTGGTCAGAGTATGAGAAAAGTCACCCTTTTGAAGGGATATCTTGAGATGACTGTTGGAAAATGGTTAGGAGAGAACACCATGTGGCGAGTTTTTTTTTGTTTAAACTACACTTAGCCGTTAGTTTTAGGTAATTTTACATTATAAATAAGAGCATCGACCAATTAGTTAGAGGTCGATGGTTGTTGCAATAAACTCTTCTGTTTTGGTTTCGTCAAGAATTATTTCCAAGCTACCGTTAATAGAGAAGTCCTTCTGGACTAGAGAAAAACTTATTTTCATCAAATTCATGCGTGATTGGACGTGGAGAAGAACTATTTCCTATATCATTTCATGAATGATGCTGTAATGAGTAAGAGCTATTTAATATATTGTCAAGTTGTCTGGTGCAATATTTTTCTGTTCTTTACTTTAATGATGAAGATGAATCGTTGTGTTATCATGCGATGGATGATTAAAGTAGGTGGATTATTCTTCTTCCCTTTTGTTTTATCACATATGTGTTTTCTTTATGATAATTAGTATCTCAGATAGTAATTGGATTCTCATATGGTTAACGTATTATTACTAGGCCTGTGGTATAGAATTGTCGTTTGCATGCTTGAGTAGCGGGTTATCCCAAGCTCAGCCTCTTCTCCAGTAGTTAAACTTAATTCTATTTTGTTTCCAAGTTGGTTTATACCGGATTACAATCTTACTTCGGTCCCACCTAAGAGAAAATACAAAAAGAGAAAGTCCCAACTGAAGGAGACACCTTCACAAGAAAACCTAAAGCCCATCGATTAATTGGCGGGATCGTGAGATCTGGAGAACCATTCCACCATTAAACACTGTAGAGTCTAATTGGGCCTCGGTGGCAGGTTTGGTTCCTGTTGTTGAAATAAAGGGATTTAGGACCCATCAACATGACCCTACATTGTAAAACATGTGCTACAAAAAGTTGCCTACGAGTTAGTCGACTATGATGGAATCCCTCTCAACGAGCCTTGCAATGGGATCTATCTGGAAAAGTAGTATGCTTAGAAAATCTTGCATGTGTGCTTTGTACATTATTGTACCATATGTTTTGGTTTGGTGTGTATTTACTTTTGCATGTAAGAGTTTTGTTTAATCCTTAGCTTCTTATACCCTGATTTGTGCTTGAATGTGTAGATACCAACATCTTTCCCAATACATTTTGGATTTATAGATGGCGCTAGTTGATATACTTAGAACTTAGCTTCTATAGCTTGACCATTTACCATTCTGACAAGTTGGTAAGTTTAGGAGGGATCTGTCTTGGACCTGCAACCAATAATGTTGTAGAATATCATGCCGTAATTGGAATTTTTATCGAGGTCGCCTCTCTTGACATATCTTACATAATCGTTAGTCTTGATTCCCAACTTGTGGTTTGTCAACTTAATCATGTCTATACTATCCACACTCCAATATTTCTATGTCTCTATTTGAGGGTTCTCCGTCTTGAGAGGTTTTTTTCTTACATAGAATACTGACACAAAAGAGAGAACTTAATGTCATTACAGATTCATTAGAAAATTATATGTTGTATTGGCATATCACACATAGATGAATATTCAAAATCATAAAACATAAAATATAAAAACATTGCGTCATTAAAAAATAAGTAGTCGAGACAAAACCCACATATATATCTGTATATAAGTAGAAAAAGTGTGCCATAACATCATCCAAAAAGTACATAAAGGGGAAAAATGTGGGATCCTCTTCTCGTACATCATCGCAGTAAGACTACACTAAGACAAGAGACTCTACTCATCTTCCTGTACTACATTATGCTCATGGTAACACATCACTGCTTTGGCTACTCGCCGCAACAGATGGATGAGACCCTCCGATACACCCACTGTGTGCCTTTGTAGGTGATAGGGAAAATCTCGTAATCTCATGGAAGGGACACCCATGGTAAGCCCTCCTGAGGTTCCTCTCTACCTAGAGGAGTCCTCCGGCTCCACCACCTTCCTAAGTGCCACCGTTCCGTCCAAATGATGACATCCTAGTTGGGCGTGCCATCCATCTGTCTACAGGATGAAAAAACAAACACGTTTAGATCCCTCATTGTACCAAAAAAAATACCTATATCATAAAAAATTAAAAATACTTTTGCAAGGTCACATTTTTTAATCTACCTGACACATCCCATTGTTCCCCTTTAGGGAGAACTAAATCCGCACTACCTATGAAATCCACTCTGACATAAGGATAATCCTCCACCATCACAATCTGTCTCTTCCACCATGTAAATAAATCGACAAAGAAAGAAAAAGATGAAGGATCATTTCCTAACCAAGGTAAAAGTCTAGTCCACCTCTCCATCTCATGCTCAGATACATGATGCTCTATCAAAGAAATATTTGGCTGCATCAGAGGTACTCATTCCAAAAATAATGATACCAACATGACTCATAACCGAATTCTTTCTGCTTCCTTGTTCTTCATATAGAAATATGATCCTTAACATTCACTAAGAACCCTGCACGCCAGTTGAAAATATTTAGTTCAAGACATTCAACTGCGTACCTGATGTAGGAGCATCACCCACATCAAGCGAGCCAACATGGAAGACAATGGACAACTGGACAAGCACCAACACAAATTTTGAAAATCACCTTGGAAGTTGTTGCGCAATCTTAAATGAAGCTATTAAGAAAGAGCGCACTTGTATGATGTAAACGGACCTTGAACCTTTAGCTCTCATCCTTAGTAGGTAGGAGGCATTTAAAGTAGTTAATGCAGGTAGATAGAATTTAATTCTAGATTAGACAGTTTTAGAGCGCAAGCAGGAAACGGGATATAGACACCCTCATTGTGTATTGTAACATTATGAAGCATTATATGCAATAAGCAGAAGAGCATATGATAGAAGAGAGATGTGTAAGAACACCCATGTACGGATATTTGGATTAATAGAAAGAGGTTGATTCAAATTCATGGTTTCATGTTTGTTCTCTGTGTATTGATGTTGAATGATATGCTCATGAATGTTTGCTTCCTGTTATACATTTGCTTTATATGCTGTGTATATGATTTCATGCTTTGAGTTTGAAGTCTGAGAGGATGAAAGAATGAGTTTCAATTGTTTCTCTATCTGAGTAAGAATTTCTGCAAGGAGTGCAGTTGAAGTGTCCGCAAGGGGTGCATCAACAAGGATTCAGGGTTGCGTCTCTGAAGCTCAGATAGTTTTACTTTTGTTCTCATTTCCTCAAAGTGCAGTTGGGCACAGGAGAGTGCAAGGAGTGCACAGGCCGAGTGAAGTTCAGGGTTGTGAACCTGAGCGAGAGTTGAAGGACTGCTGCTGCAGGTGTGCACAGAGTCGAAAGGATTCAAACACTTAGACGTGTTTGAAGGTTGCCGCAAGGAGTGCGTGCAAGGGTATTTTATAAAAGCTCAGGAAGGATAAGGCCTTTGGAATTGTTGAAGGACAGTGCAGGAAAGTTGTGCCTTGAAGGTTAGGCAGGCGTCGTAAGTTCACGCTGTAGGTGGACGATTTCTGGGATGAAGACTTGGTCATTCGTAGGAATCATTAAGGAATAATGGATGAACGAAATTCTCTGAGGAGATTTCACGAAATTCCATGAGCCTTCATATCTTGCGGAGAGTCAGGGAAGATACAGTAATTATTCCTGAAGGTTTAAGCTCAGGACAGATAGATTCGTGGGTCCAAGCCAGCCGGGATCGTTATATCACTCATGGAATTGCCTATCGGGATTTCGTGAGGGAAGAGTCGAAGATTTGGTAGCGGAAATCGAGAAATCGTGAAACGCGATATCCCAACGGGTAAGAGAACAGTGTGGGGCCACAAGGGTCAGAGAGGTGGATAGGTGGCACAATATATCAGAGTTTCGTGGCGAGAGGGCCCGAAACATATGCATTAGGATTCGCGATATTGTGAACTCCGAAATGCCGATGGGGAAAGGGTACCATTGAATAGTCAACTAGCGAGCGCATCGGAGTTTCGGCGTATCAGGGTTTGGAAGTCGGTACGACGAGTGACTCGACATCGCGAGTGCCAAAATCACGATAGGACAAGTCTCGAAAGGGGAAAGGTCAGCGTTGACTTGTATCAACATTCGGGGATTTGAGAATCAAATGCTCGACCACTGACCTCGCGAAGCCATGAAGTCCGATCTCCCGAGTGGAAAGAGGGGATCGCGTGAGAGTACTATGGGTGCGGATTTCCCAATAGGGAAATAGAAGAACATTTGAGTTCTTCGGGCCGTGTGGAAGGAGAAGATCCTGTGAGCGGACGTGCTTGCGAGCGTGCGTGTTGCGTCAGTTTGGTATCAGAGCACGGAAAGATTTTTTTCTTTCTATAGCAGAGAAAGAGAATTCACCATGCCGCCAAGGAGAGATAGACAGTCGCCTGATCCAGAGGATAGGGAAATGGAAAGAAGAAGAGGCAGGCAGATGACAGATCCAGCTATGGAGAGGCAAATGCGTGATCTGCGAGCTAGACTCGAAGACATGGAGACAACTCAAAGACGCATAGTCAGTGCTGGGGATCTGAGCGATTTCGAAAGTGAAGTTGAGGCTGAACGTGAAGAAGAAGTTGCAGCTAAAGATGCATCAAATGAGCGTTTGATCAGAGCTATTGGAAGGATGGGTGCAAGAGCGAAGATGGACATTCCAGTTTATGAGGGAAATCTGGATGCAGAGGAGCTTCTAGACTGGATTAGAGCTCTAGACACATACTTCGACTATGAAGATGTCGAGGAGGATAAGAAAGTCAAGCATGCTGTCACGAGGTTGAAAGGACATGCATCCTTGTGGTGGGATGAATTACAAGCTGACAGACGCTGCAAGGGCAAGAAGAAGATCAAAAGCTGGGACAGGATGATCGCAAAGATGAAGGTGAAATTCATCCCTAGAGACTATCAAATTACTCTGTTTAGGAGGATGCATAACTTGAGACAGAAGCTAATGACAGTGAAATAATACAATGAGGAGTTCTATAAACTGAACATTAGGGAAGGTCATCAGGAGAGCGGTGATGAGAAGGTTGCCAGATATATGAATGGCCTGAGATATGATATCCAGGATGAGATGAGCATGGTAACCATACGAATGGTGCAAGATACTTATCAGATGGCTCTAAAAGTGGAAGAGAAGCTGAGCCAAAAGCAGAGTCAGAGGGGCCGAGGCAGAAGTCATCCCAGAGGCAAATCAGTTTCCCAGGACAAATATCATAAGCCCAAGGAAGACTGGAAGAAACCTCAGACTCGAACTAAGAGAGGTGGAAGTTCACAGTGAGGGCAGCAATATGTTGAACAGAGAGGACATCAAACTGAGCAGAGGGGAGATTATGCTGACAACAACACTTTTCCTCGTACTAGAGGAAGAGGAAGAGGAAGAGGAAGAGGTGGAGTAATTACATGCTTCACATGCAGAAAGTGTTAGCGTCGGAAGTCACTCCTGGATTGCTTGTAGGAGCCGAGCCCGACACCCATCARTTTTATGTCATGATAGTTTTTAATAGATGATCATATGGGTAGAGACTCAAGGAGATATTATTCTAACTCAGGGTCTGGTTCTGGCATGCAAGTAACAAAGGAGGTCTTGATCTAACTTCAGCCAGTGGGTTGATTAAAAGGTGAACAGGTGGAAGACTTGGTAAGAAGGGTGAACAAACTACTTTGGGCAACTGGCTTTCAGCAGTTTGTAGAAGAAAGACTCTAAAAGAAAGATCCTCTTGGTTCAGGGTCTCAAGAAACTGAAAAGGGACTTGACTGGATCCTCCAATTCCAAGTCGCTCAGCGTTGGGGAAAATCACAAGGACCGATTAGAAACAACGTAACTGCTACAGTGATCCAATCCAACATCATCCTATAACAGCTACAACTCAACTGGATCCTCCAATTCCGAGTTGTTCTAACACAGTGTAACAGAGACGTAAAAGAAACTGGCATTCGTAAGACAAGAAATCTCAAAAGTTCATGCATAACCAAAACAACAGTGCTTCATTAAAACTTTACAACCGGGAGCTCTGCTCAACCGTCGATAGATACCAAAATGGCGAAAAGCCTACATATACTCAAAACAACAACAACAACATAATCGAGACGTTGCATTAAAAACTTTTCATCTGCATGGCTTCTGACGATCCGCACCTGCAATCTCTGAATGATCGTGCAACTTATGGCAGATGCAATCGAACTCCTGACAGTTCCATAGGTGAATCGACGTGCCTTTAATTCGTCGCCAAACTTTCCCATTATGGCGGAGGCGATGTCGAACCACCACCAACCACTTCAATAACTACCTCATTGGGATTGAGGATGGTCTGGCCAACTCGATACCCTTGGGACGTGGAAGACCCTTCGCGCTGCCACCTGGATTAGATGAACGACCTGATGAATAGGCGTGGAGGCCAGCACGAAGGATGGGGCGCATAACAGGAGTGGTGGCGCCAACACTATGAGGGTGAGATATGAAGTGATGAGGTGTGAGAGAGGTTACAGAGGAAGACACATGGCGGAAGGAAATAAGCAGAGGGGTCAGGACACATGGCAGGTGGTGAGTGGAGGATGAGATGGGGGAGGGACCATATGGACCACAAGAGAGGAGATGGACAGAAGTCGGGGGATGAGGAAGAGCTAAAGGGAGCGATCCTCATCTTACAGTCAGGAGGAGAACAGATGGCAAGGGGGAGGATGGTCCACAAGCTGACACGACAGGAAAGGGCCCACGCTAATTAAACGCAGAGAGGAGGGAGAGGTATGGATTGCCTGCGCGCCGTTGATCCGGGTGCTCTAATCGCAACCATCAGAGAGATGCGTCCTCGATTCTGGACCCCCCCCCTCCGCTTAAAGGTATAAGGGCGAGGGGGGTCCGGAATCACCTTATACGCCGTTGATCCGGGTGCTCCGATCGTGACTGTTGAAGAGGTGCGCCCTCGATTCCGGACCCCCCCCTTCCACTTAAAGGTAGAAAGGTGGGGGGGCTTCGAAATCCTATGTGCGTCGTTGATCCGAACGCGCGAATCACTGCCATCCAAATTTGCTTGCCGCTTATTCACAAGCGCACTTGCACCCCGAACTTATAGTAAATGGGTTTTTCACCCTCTCCTTCACCTTCTAACCCCCCTTACCAGAAATGTCGCTAACATTAGGCTCCATGGGGGATAGAGTCGTCCCTGTGATTCTCTAAGGACTCTTTTGCAGATTCAATGCCTTGCTGTTGGGCTATGGAGTCATTTATTAAGCTGAAAACAAAAACAATATTTACAAAAAACAAAAGAGCCGACTGCGGCTCACAAAAAACATTTTTTCAAGAAATGCCCATTTACTGGGCCACTAAAAACTTCTTTGCCTTCCAGATCCTGCAACCTGTAAGTGTTGTTTGAGAATACTTCAATGATCTTGAAAGGCCCAAACCAGAGGGCATCAAACTTACTGTGCTTGCCCCTTTCCTGCCTGGGTGCATCCCATTTGAGCACCAGATCACCCTGCTCGAATTCTTTCTTTCTGCCCTTCTTGTCAAAAACCTGCTTGATCTTCTGTTGATGATTGTAGGCCCTGTTCATGACCTGCTCTCTAATCTGCTGCACTTCCACCATCTGATGAATCCTTCTGATCATATGATCAGGCTCTCCTTCAAGGTCCTGGAGGAATTTCACCACAGATATAGCGAGTTGAGTAGGGAAAACAACCTCTGTTCCATAAACAAGTTGGAAAGGTGAGATGCCCAGTGACTTCTTGGTTGTCACCCGATCAGCCCATAGAGAAAATTTGAGATTTGAATCCCAGGCTCTTTTATTGTCTTCCAGTAATTTATTAATGAGCTTGATCAGAATTTTATTGGAAGATTCCACCAATCCATTTCCTTGAGGATAATAGGGAGTAGAGTGAATCAGTGAAATCTCAAACTGTTCACAGAACTGGACCAGAGGCTTAGACCTCGAGGGGGTGGAATTATCAGTGACAATTCTGCTAGGGCAGCCAAATCTGGCTATCATATCCTCCAGGAAGCTGATAATTACTTTGTGAGAAGTGCTCCTGGTGGGGACAACTTCCATCCATTTGGTGAAATAGTCTGTCATCCATTTGGTGAAATAGTCTATCGTAGTCAGGATCCATCTGTTCTGGACACTTGAGGGAGGATGAATTTCTCCAATGAAGTCCAATCCCCACTACTGAAAGGGTGATGAAACTACTACTGGCTTTAATGGCAGAGACTTGAGCTGCTGCTTTCCTGAGAACTTCTGGCATTTGATGCAAGCTCTGATTTCTCTGCAGACATCAGGGAATAAAGTGGGCCAGTAATACCCAGCTTGGAGGATCTTATGGGCTATGGTATTCCAGAAATAATGACCCCCACAAAGGCCATTGTGGAAATCAAATGTAACCTGCTGGGATTCTTGTGGGTCCAGGCACCTTAAAAATACCCCTAAAGGGTCTTTCCAGTACAAGGTTTGGTCAATGAGGCAATATCTGATCGCCTTGAGCTTTAGAGCTCTTGCCTTGCTTTTTTCCATTCCATCAGGAGGCCTCAATTCTTGCAGAAAGTACAAGATATCCTTGTACCAGGGACATGCTACTAGTGATAAAGCACCTTGGGAACTCTTGTTGGATGACTCGGCTTGCTCATTGATGAAGTTAATTCCCAAAGATTTGCAATTGGACTCAGCCAACAACTTGGCCAAACCCTGCCCCTTTATCAACTTGGTGGGCTTGATCACCAGATCAAACTCTAGGATCTTGGCGATCCATTTATCTCTCCTCCCATCTATGTCTGGCTGTATAAGAATGTCCTTCAAAGAGGCTGAAGGAACGTATGCAGTGATTCTTGAGTGAAAGACATACACTTTGAAATCTTTGAGAGATTTCACCAAGGCATAAGCATGCTTCTCCATGATCTCATACCGAAGTTCTGCCTCTCTCAATGCCTTGCTAAAGAATGAGACGGGTTGTTCTCGCCCTTCCTCATTTTTTTGCAACAAGACTGTTGCCACTGTATCACAAGAGGCAAAAGAAAAAATCAGGAAATCTTTAGAATAATCAGGACTGATTAGCACAGGTGCCTCAGTCAATGCCCTCTTTATTTGGACAAAAGATTCCCTAGGTTCAGTAGTCCATTTCACTTCATTTCCCTTCCTGAGCATGGCTGTGATGTGTTTCACCAACTCAGCAAAATTTGAGACAAATCTCCTCATAAAATTTATCTTCCCCAAAAGGCCTGAACTTCCTTCTTAGATCTAGGAAGTGATAGGGTCTGAAGTGATTCTATCCTGCTAGGGTCAATCCTTACTCCCTTTGCTGATACTATATGGCCTAATAGCTTTCCTTCCTTCATAGGAAACAAAGATTTCTTTGGGTTTAAAGATAGGCCAAACCTCCGACACTTCAGGAAAACCTTTTTCAAGTGGCAACAATGCTCCTTGTCTGTCCTGGAGAAGACCGTGATGCCATCTAGATAGATTACCACAAACTGGTCCTTCTCCCCGATGAAGGCTATGTCCATGGCCCACTAAAATGTGGCTTCTGCATTCATCAGTCCGAAAGGCATTTTGGCATACATGAATGTGCCCCAAGGAGTGGTGAAGGCCGTTGTTTCCCTGTCCTCAGGCATGACTGATATCTGATTGTAACCAGAAAAGCCATCAATCATGGATATCCGAGATGCGCCAGTGACCTTCTGCAATATGTGTTCCATGTTGGGCAGGGGATAATTGTCTTTCCTTGAGCTCATGTTCAAGTTCCTGAAATCAACATAGATTCTGATTTCCCCACTTTTCTTCCTTACCAGGACCAAATTGGCCACCCAATCAGAATATCTCAAGGGGACAATGATTTGGGCATCTAGCAGTTTCTTCACTTCTTTCTCCATGACAGGTAGCAACAGGGGATTTATTTGTCTTAGCTTCTGCTTGAATGGCTTAGCCTCTTCTTTCAGTGGGATCTTGTGCTTAATGACAGATGTGTCATGCGTCTTGAGGTCTGTGTAGGTCCATGCAAACACATCAGCAAACTCTCTTAGCAACTCAGTATATTCAATCCTCTGCTCCTTAGTCAAACTCCTTGACAACTTGACAAACTTAGGCTCCTCTGGTGTGCCAATGTTACACTCAGCTGTGTCAGCATCATCACCTGAAACTCTACCCTTTAGTGCCACATCATTCCCATCGAACAATATCTCTAAGGGGACCAGTCCCCTCGGAATGTGATTGCTAGGCAACTGAATAATGTCATGCTTTGGTATTTTACTCAGCAACTCACCCCCATCAGACCTTTCCTCAGAGGTGGAATCTTGGTCGATATGCATCTCTGAAAATTCTTCGACAGTCTCCAATAACTTTTTGATCTCGAGATCATCCTCAAACACCTTCCAATGTTTGACGTTGTCAGGTATGGAGGGCCTGTATTTTACTTCTACATCATACCTAAATTTGGGCGGCAAGGGTACTTTGAAATTACTTGCTGATGTAGCCAAGGAATCTGCCACTATGTTCTCCTCTCTTGGGATGAAGGAAATGTTAAACACTGAGAATAAACTGTCAATTAGGTCCCATACCTCATTTCTGTAACTCCTGAGTCAAGGATGCTTGGCCTGATAGGCGCTTCTGATCTGTTGGACTACCAATTTGGCATCTCCGAACACTGCTATCTTCTGAATTCCCATTTCTTTGGCGGCTCTTAATCCTAGGATAAGAGCTTCATACTTTTCCACATTGTTGGTAGCTTCAAATTCTAATTTGTATGACAGAGATGTGGTTTCCTGAGCAGGTGACACAAAAACCACCCCAACTCCAACGCCTTCTCGGGAACAGGCTCCATCAAAAAACATTTTCCAGATTGGGGTGATGGAGGGAGGAAATTCATGGGAAGTAGTGGGCTGCTTTCTGAGTTTCAGAGGAGGCTCGGGGGCATGGGTGAGCTTTAGTAAACTGGAGCCTAGATCAGTGTCCAAGGCAAAGATGGGATGATTGGTAGGGTTGACTTCATCACTGATTATGTAGGACAGTTGGGCTTCCCTGTATAGTATTCTATGCTCCCCTCCAAACACCGGGATAGTAGCATATGTTAGGTCCATTTGCAAAGTCCCCCCTAGTCGTTTTATCCAAGATCTTGATAGAAACATACCGAACTTGGGGGGAACATCAGCTACTACGACATCCATGACCACACTTTTCATGGGCAGTTGAAACAAGGTTACAACCGGGTCTTTAATAACTCCAAGACACTGAACTCTCCTGGAGTCAAAGGAATAGAGGTCATGGTAGGTTCGGGTGACTTCTAGTCCTAACTCTTCCATGACAGTTTTGGGATGAGGTTGTGAGAAGCCCCTGAGTCCATCAAGTAGTTGTGCAGTACCTTGTCATGTATGTTCAGGGAGGTGTAGAAGGGAGGGGATGAATCATCTCTGTCTTCTACCATGGGACCTAGGATGACGGCTAGCTTCTCATATTGATGATTGATGGAGTTTGCGGGAAGTCCTGAGACTTCAGACTGTAACAGCTCAGAGAAGCGCTTCTTGAATCCTTCATGTTTGATTAGCTCAGTGAGGGGCACAGGGATTCTGATCTTTTGAATTTCATGCTCGAAATTAAAAGAAGATGTAAGCTTAGGGATTTCTCTTATTTAGGGAACATGACTTTGAATAATGGGAGATAGGGGTGGGGTCTTATTACCTTTGTGAGTGTCTACTACTTCATTGGCAGGCCTCTCTATTCTAGTGGACTGCTCAGGAGCATCAGGTGTTACTGCCTTCTTCTGAGACCTCAGGTCATACCTGCCTCGGCGGCCACTAGTCTAGTTTTCCTTGCTCATTTCATTTAGCTGACTGTTCATGAGAGACTCCTCATATGATGATTGAGTTATATGAGGAAAAGGGGGAGTCTCTCCGAAGCAATGGATCTTAGGCTCAATCTCATCTGTTTCCCCTTCTTCATATTCGACCACAAAATTGTTTTATAAAGGGGCCTGAATTCTTGAAACCTCCTTTGTTTTTGGCACTCTGAGGGCCCTTATACACTTTCCTCCTTTCCACCTTCAGTCTCTCCATCTCTTCAGACATAAACTTCATCATCTTGGTCAGTTCATCCACTTGAGGGTGGGGTACCGATGAGCCAAAAGTCGAGGCTTCGGATTTTCCCTTTCTTCTTTCTGCGTCGGCCTTGTTCCTTAGTCTGTCAGCTGCTAGTACATTGGATTCCACTTCTATAGACGCATCTTTCATTTGAGCTAAGGAGGTGGCTCTTCTTTCTCTCAATAAAATACAGAAATCAGGGTCAAACGCACCAGCATAAGAAATCTTGGTTGAGGCTTCAGAAGGCTTTATTTCGTTGGGAATCTTATTATACATCTTATTGAATCTTTTGGAGAAGTTAGAGACAGATTCTCCTTCCTCTTTCTTCAGAGACCCGAACTCTGTCATGTAATACATGAAATCCTTCCTATCTCCCCACTGCCTCAGGAAAACACTATCCAGGGCTTCAATTCCAGCAATAGATCCGGGGGCCAATCCTCTAAACCATTTCCTCACCTCGCCATCCAGGCTCTGCACGAAGACTCTCATCCAAACATCTTCATTTTCAATGTTTAGTTTGTCTGCATAACTGTAGAAAGCATCCAGGTGATCCTCTGCGGTTATTTCCCCTTCCCCGGTGAACTTGGGCATATAATTCAAGTAGTCTCCAGCAGGGAGAGGATTCATAGGATGAGGTAGGATTAAGGGAGCGTATCTGGCAACGACTATGGCATCCATTCTATTCAGAGGGGGATTAGCACCATCCATGGGGATGTTAGGTAGAGGAGAGACTGGAGGAGAAGGAGTGCGAACAGGAGATGTCGAAAGAGAATTACCTGAGGGAGAAGGAGACAACGGGGAAAACAGAGAGAGAGGTAATGGACCTGAATGCGCAGACGCTTCTCTCTGTGAAGTAGTAGTAATAAAAGGAGAGGTGGTGAAACTTTCTGAGGCCCAAGGTCTGTGCTGAGGCACAACTTCCAGGGATGGGGGAGTGACAAGGATCTCTCTTTTTGATGCTAGAACAGGAGGAGAAAACTCAGCAGGAACACTCCCGAAATTTAGAAAACAGGAAACCCCAAGGAAAGGATGAATAGGAAGCTGAGAATAAGAAAATGGAGTTTTTACAGAAGGAGATGGCAGATTACCTGATCTAGTGATGGAAACTTATTCTGCAGAGTTCTTTCCTCTTCTGAGAACCACCTCTGGGTCAGCTTCAGGTGTAGCTAGAAGCAGTTGTGGATGAGACCACGTGTGTCTGCCTCTGAAAGCCATAATTAATAGAGCAGGTTCTCCCCAGTGGAGTTGCCACAATGGAGTTGCCAGGTGCACATCAACAATCTTGATAATTATGATATCTGATGCACCTTCAGAATCAGTTGATCATTGTCATTCAATCCTGGGGAAAATTATTCAATTTCGTCCTCGGMAACGGTGCCAGAAATGTTAGCGTCGGAAGTCACTCCTGGATTGCTTGCAGGAGCCGAGCCCGACACCCATCAGTTTTATGTCACGATAGTTTTTAATAGATGATCATATGGGTAGAGACTCAAGGAGATATTATTCTAACTCAGGGTCTGGTTCTGGCATGCAAGTAACAAAGGAGGTCTTGATCTAACTTCAGCCAGTGGGTTGATTAAAAGGTGAACAGGTGGAAGACTTGGTAAGAAGGGCGAACAAACTACTTTGGGCAACCGACTTTCAGCAGTTTGTAGAAGAAAGACTTTGAAAGCAAGATCCTCTTGGTTCAGGGTCTCAAGAAACTGAAAAGGGACTTGACTGGATCCTCCAATTCCAAGTCACTCAGCGCTGGGGAAAATCACAAGGAACGATTAGAAACAACGTAACTGCTACAGTGATCCAATCCAACATCATCCTATAACAGCTACAACTTGACTGGATCCTCCAATTCCGAGCTGTTCTAACATAGTGTAACAGAGACATAAAAGAAAATGGCATTCATAAGACAAGAAATCTCAAAAGTTCATGCATAACCAGAACAACAGTGCTTCATTAAAACTGTACAACTGGGAGCTCTTCTCAACCATCGATAGATACCAAAATGGCGAAAAGCCTACATATACTCAAAACAACAACAACAACAAAATCGAGACGTTGCATTAAAAACTTTGCGTCTCCATGGCTTTTGACGATCCGCACCTGAAATCTATGAATGATCGTGCAACTTATGACAGACGCAATCGAACTCCTGACAGTTCCGTAGGTGAATCGATGTGCCTTTAATTCGTCGCCGGACTTTCCCAATATGGCGCAGGCAATGTTGAACCACCATCAACCACTTCAATAACTGCCTCATTGGGATTGAGGATGGCCCGACCAACTCGGTACCCTTGGGACATGGAAGACCGTTCACGCTGCCACCTGGATTAACTGAACGTCCTGATGAATAGGCGTGGAGGCCAGCGCGAAGGATGGGGCGCATAACGGGAGTGGTGGCACCAACACTATGAGGGTGAGATATGAAGTGATGAGGTGTGAGAGAGGTTACAGGGGAACACACATGGAGGAAGGCAATAAGCGGAGGGGTCAGGACACATGGCAGGTGGTGAGTGGAGGATGAGATGGGGGAGGGACCATATGGACCGCAAGAGAGGAGATGGACAGAAGTTGCAAGATACCAGATATATAAAATATGCAGAACAAAAATGAAATGCTAGAAATGATAGAATAACAGTAAAATATCCAGCATAATCTTCACAATACACAGAAATGATATATGAAATAGCAACAGAAATAACACTTTGAATCAGATAGCAATGTTCACAGGCCTCTTCGAGGGGGCAACC
>ML778078.1:272249-290389 GCA_009831015.1 Picea engelmannii | reverse complement strand
TTTAACCAATCTTGGAGAGCACTGTCTATCTGTTTATCACTTTGATGTCTGGATGCCATAAGTTGAATTGAGTTATCCCATTGATCCATCTTTACAAAATACAAAAACATTTATTTCTTAAGTTACCAAGCACCTTTGGTCTGCAACCACAAAGGGTTTCTTGGAGTGATAACAGAGTGTGTGCAAAGGTCTTTTATAAAATCTCAGGAAGGATAAGGCCTTTGGAATTGTTGAAGGACAGTGCAGGAAAGTTGTGCCTTGAAGGTTAGGAAGGCGTCATAAGTTCACGCTGCAGGTGGATGAGTTATGGGATGAACACTTGGTCATTCATAGGAATCATCAAGGAAGAACGGACGGACAAAATTCTCTGAGGAGATTTCGCGAAATTCCATGAGCCGTCAGATCTCGCAGAGAGTTAGGGAAGATACAGTAAGTATTCCTGAAGGTTTAAGCTCAGGATAGATAGAGCCATGGGTCCAAGCCAGTCAGGATCGTTAGATCACTCATGGAATCTCCTATTAGGATTTCGTGAGGGAAGAGTCGAAGATTTGGTAGCGGAAATCGCAAAATCGCGAAACGCGATATCCCGACGGGTAAGAGAACAGTGTGGGGCCACAAGGGTCATAGAGGTGGACAGGTGGCACAATATATCAAAGTTTCGTGGCGAGAAGGCCCAAAACATATGCATTAGGATTTGCGATATTTCAAACTCCGAAATGCCGATGGGGAAAGGGTACTGTTGAATAGTCAACTCGCGAGCGCATCGGAGTTTCGGCGTATCGGGGTTCGGAAGTCGGTAGGACGAGTGAATCAACATCGCGAGTGCTGAAATCACGATAGGCCAAGTCTCGAAAGGGGAAAGGTCAGCGTTGACTTGTATCGGCGTTCGGGGATTTGAGAATCAAATGCTCGACCACTGACCTCTTGAAGCCACGAAGTCCGATCTCCCGAGTGGAAAGAGGGGATCGCGTGAGAGTTCTGTGGGTGTAGATTTCCTGATAGGGAAATAGAAGAACATTTGAGTTCTTCGAGCCATGTGGAAGGAGAAGATCCTGTGAGCGGACATGCTTGCGAGCGCGCGTGCTGCGTCAGTACCCCATTTGTGATTTGGAATTCAGGTGAGGACTGGTGCTTCCCACTAGTTTGGTAACAATGAATAATATGGATCAAAAGGAAATGTATCTTACATCCTTAATTGTGATCCTACCACTTTCTTTGTGGGATCCCGATCTGCAAAACTATGCAATGTAATCATTAGTCTACAAATCTATAGTTCGATGGCCGGAAATAGTGATGGGTGCCCCCCCACTTGGAGAGCCCTATTAGAAAGTATACATCCTCAATATCGATCTCAATAGATTGATATCCTACTTGGAAAACCTATTCATCTGGGTCCCATAGCCTTATTAGGTGTTGAAGGATAAGCACATCCTTCCTCATGTTTTGTATCTTGAAGAATTTTAGAAGGCCACAATTTTGAAGCGTCGCCCTTGCTTGAGGGTCATGCAAAGTATCAATGTCATAATTTTATTTCTCTCTTTCTTTCCACTCTAGCATCTTGACTATAAAACACTTGCAAAATATCATTAAATTTCATTAGTCAAGATCTCAAGTCAAAAAAATGCTTTCTCATAGGCGAAAAACAAGCAATTTGTTTTTTAATTTGCACATGGTGCCCCCCTGTAGGCCATTTCAAAGTGCCGGTGCACCCTCTACAAGAGAACTAGGGTGCCAATATATAGGGTCGCTCCCCCTCTATAGCTTAGGGGAGAACCACTCTAGTAACACACCATGGAGGCTCGAAAGAGGCCCAAAAGAACTTGAAAAGTGCATGAGAATCAACATGAAAGCAAAAAAATGGAAGAGGAGAGTGAGGCCACCAAACTGGTCCAGAAGGAATGAATAATTGCGGCCTAGAACTATGACAATCGATGCTAGAAGAAACTGCTCCAAATTGGGAAAAACTCGAAGTGAAATAGGCAAGTGAGAATAAAAGGTAAAATGAACTATTTTTTCTCATCTAATGACTTTTAACCAATTGCAAAACTAGTTAATATCTATCCTTTTTCACACTAGTATTTCCTTTTATTTGATTCTTTTATAGTTTCCATTGACTTTTAAGGAGTCTCTGACACTTTTTTTCCCATAATGGCTTGTTAATGTAGGTAAATAGGAAGAAATTTTTTTGATGACCTTGTAATATTTTCAAGCATGATTCATCATTCTTCAAGCTTGATAAAACCTTGACGAGTCATATGACGGGTGATTGTTTAACCCTTTTTCAGTCTTGTCAAACTAACTATGAAAAAGGAATACCCTGACCTTTTTTGGTTAGAAGAGTTATCGTTTGCAATATTTTATGCTTTTTTCGGGCCTTGGAGACTAAAATTACAAAAAATAACATCCACAAAGTTTTCTTTAAGTTATTTTCAAACTCCTTAAGCATGAAAAACCACCAATTTTTCCTTCCTTGGAATCGTAAAACCACACATTGAAGGGCCCATCTGGGAATTAACCCTTACTTCTTCCAGTTTGTTAAAACTAAGAAGAGGAACTTATCGAAGGTGAGTTATTCTAAGCACCTGTTATCCTCCTCGAGCTCGTTAAACAAGAAATAGGTACTCATCTATCTGGATCGGGGAAAAATTGAAGGAAGTGGGTCAAGTGTCTTGAAACCTTTGAGGCATCCCTCATTGTCACCCTTGAACATGGCACCTGTTTTCATCTCACCTTACAGTGGGTTAATTCACTCGTCCCTGAGTCACACCAATCTCATGAGTCCTGTTACTCCGTCGGCTCATCCAAAGAGTTTCGTGGTGATTGTCACACTATGTTTTGATCCATTTCTCAAATGAATCAAAGATAACAAGTCTTGTGTTGTGCCTCATAATGTTCAAGGGAAGTTTTATTTCAGACCAACCATCTATAGTAATACTAGTTTCCATTCCCGTGTCAATCCATATTCATTTAATCCACCATCTCATATCACTTTCCTATGATGGTTTCATGTCGATGATGGGGAATACATCAAGGACATCCTTCGACGAGCCTTTACCTGTCAAATTCAACATATTATATGGGAATTAGAATTGGAAAAACAATAGTATCTTGGAACTTGCATGCCTCAATGGCAGGCCTCCTCGCTTTCAACAATGGGTTTACATCAATGACCCCTAATCGATTGATTCAACATATGCTCGAATTCAACTCATTATTCACGTTCGTTGGAATGTACTATAGGTACCTTGGGAGTCATTGACATCATTGGTGATTTCTGTTGCGATTGTTAATGGTATACATCAATGACCGGTAATGAAGTGGTTTCTCCCATGTTCGACATCAAATCATCCATTCACATGGATACAATCGTACTATTTTGGGATTGGGAAGAATACCTTGAGTTGAGTACTCACCTTGTTTTGTTCTTTTCTGAGGTTTTGATGGAAATCATTTGACTGATATACATATTATTACATAGATCCACTTTGTATTGGTCCATGCCTATCTTCTCGTCATATTGTAACTCCACTATGTACTCATTCATGGCTGTGATTAGGTCATGTCATGGAGAAATTGATCCACATTGTATATTTGGTGGCAAACCCCTTAGTCAATATCATTATGGATCCATTGTGTATTGGTCAACGACCATGATTTGAGTCATTTATATTATGAGCATAGGTATACCTGCCTCGGGAATGAAATGTACATTAATATTGTTTGATGATTGTTTGTATCTTCTACTAGGTTCTCCAAATTCATCACCCTGACATTGAAGAATCTATAAAGTGTTTCGGCCATCGTTTTCTTCTTCCGACTTCACACTTTGGGGAAAAATCTATTACACGTCAAAATTCCACACTTGTATAATATGTCGCACATGGCACAAAATTCACATTCTAAGTGTCACATGTGGTGTAAATGTCACATCCTAAGTGTTACAAGTATCGTAAGTGTCACACCCAAATTTTCGTAAGTGTTGTAACATGCCTCATACACTTTCAGTAAGTGTCGTAACTCAATCGACATCATGAAAACACTTGTCACAACCCCTAAATAATGTTGGAAGGAAAATCCCCATCGTTTAGTAGTCAAAATATACTTTTTCACTTGGGATTTGACCATTCTTTGGGAATTTAAGAAGACTAGCTCTCCCATGCCCGTGATTAGGGAGAGTTGGTTCTCCCTATGCCATGCTAGGGAGGCACCATGGTGCCATGTTTTCAACTTTATGGGAGCACCATTGTTGGTTGAGGGAAGCATGGTGAATCCCACCTTCTTCTAATGGAAAGATTTGAAAGGATGGGGTTTTTTTTGGCTTGATTCCTACTCCATGTCTCTATATAAGGAAATAATCATAACCTATATAGCCATATCCTCAAAAAATTCCAAAAATACTCAAGGGGGTTGAGCCTCTCAAAGCCTATAAATTGGAGGGATTTCCATGGTGGAAAGGGAAAAAAATTAGTGAAGCATCATCATTTTGATATTGATTTATTCGTGTAAGGGTTGGACGAGGATAACTTGGAGAGGATTTTGCAACATCAATCATGGTTTGTAAGTATCTTCTTGTTGGTTCTCATTCAATATATGCTTGGTCTATTTCCTTCAAGTTTATGTCTTGTTACATTTTCTTGTATACTATTGATCTAATCTTCGTAGATAGAATTGTATTATCTAATAAGGTAGAGTAGGAGATATTTGTTTCCCTTTGTTGTCCATTGTAGATATCAGTTTGTGCCAGGTAGTTTGAAGATCAATATCAGGGATTGGAAGCAGTGAGAACAAATGTCGAAAAAGGTACATCATATCCTTTCTCTCCTTCTCTATTTGATTGTTCTAGATAATTTTAAATGGATGCTAGTGTCGACTTGTACTCTTTCTATCTTGGTATATGGGTCTATAAATCCAAGGGAAGTTTCACCTATCCACAAGGGGAACATTCTGTAACACTAGGGATGTTACATTCCCCTCCCCCTTATTTTTGTACTTTCCTTAGTGTACAACACCATACAATGTACATAAAATTACAATGATAATCTCTCCAACCTTTAATCAACATTCGGTAGCATGATTATCTGCACATATACCACAAAGATCAATGTTATATAAAGGCCATTCTTTTAAAGGATGTATTTTTCTACATTTTGGACAATAAATAGTTAATGCTGCATCCTATAACTCTTTCTTTTGCTTAATTTTCAATGTGTCTAATTGAGAACCAAGAGTACTGAGAAGGTATGTTTTAAAATTATCCAATAAATTACCAATCCATGCTCTACTTGACTCTAGAGATAGAATCCCTGGGTCCCTTACCATATTTGGACTTCCCTCAAGAAATATGCTTGCATAAGTCACAAATTTATGGATAGGTTAGATGAGAAATATCTCATTTACCCATTAAATTCAATACATAAATCCATTCATCTCTAATTCCTATAAGTAAAATGAATTTTAGAGTATCCAAATCTAGATGATTTTGCTTTGCTCTTTTAACAATATAACAAAATATTATAAAATAATCCTCAAGACTCTCTTCTTCTTTTTGTGTCACTTTAAACATTTCCTCTCTCATTCCTTGGCTTGTGCAATAATCTTCATATTTTCAAGGAATGTTTTTCTCATCTCATCCCATGTTCTTATTGCATTTTCCTATTGTAACATTAAATAGATTTTAATAAAAGTCAATTTTTTTACTAAAATAACCAAGTTAAGTTAGATTGTAATGCTATTTTTTCTTTTTGGAGTTTTCGTTAGTTTCAATAGTATAGTTTAGTTTATTTCAATTTTTTTTTTAGCTTAGTTTAGGCTATTTTAATTTTTGGGTTTAATTTTATTTCATATTTTTCAGATCTTATATATATATATATATATATATATATATATATTAATTATATTTTATTCATATGTTATTCCATATTAATAAAGTTTTTTTGTGTGTGCAGGTTGATCACAAAGTTTGGATTAGATCAACGACCTATATTCAATTATGCCCCCCCTACATGCTTGACAATTAACAAAAAGGGAGGGAGGGGGGGGGGGGGGGGGGGGGGGGTTCAGAAAGTGAAACCACAATTTTGGCTCGAATTACACGTCACACACTTTTTCAACCCCCCCCATCTATGGTTTTCAAAACCACTCGGGACCCCCCCACAATGAACAAAAATATGACACACAACCCGATTATGTAGGCAAGTGGAAAAGGTGAAATGATTATTATAAGTGCATTTTGTATTTTAATTCAGTCTTTTCGCACCAATAATAATTTTCCACGTATTTAGAATCAATTTTTAAAGGTTAAAATTGAAATTTCTAGTGGTTAATCTTTGTTTATGAAAGTTTGAAGCCGGTAGAAAAGATCGATTTACTGGCTCAACCTCCAAACTCATCCCGAATATCCTCTGGAGTAAATTACCCCAGGTAATTAAAAATTTCCCTTGTTCTCCAACATTTTATTTTAAATGATGGAATCATCTAATTCATTAAAAACCATAAGAATTTTGACATTCAAAGAGGAATACCTAGCAGGCAAGGATAAGGATATTGTTGAGCCCGTTCTATCTTTTGACTTATTCAAATTACACCAATTATCCATGCAAAATTTCAGAGACCTATTTGATCATTGTCATGCATGAGAGTTTGATATGGCTAAGTTCATAGTTCCCCAAGTATATGCATTTCCCGAATTTGTAGTCTCGTGTGCTACTAATTACATTCCTTCTCAGAGGTCTGTTATTTCTAAGAACAAGTCGATCCTTTTCATGATAAACTATGAATCTATTTCTAAGATGTTAAATTTGCCCCTAAACCATGAGAGAAAAACATTAGATGAAACAATATTATCTCAATGCTTCAAAGGTATAAGCTCCCAAGACAAAGTTGATATTTTGCAATCCTACTTATGTCAAAATCTTGACACTCCTACATATATTGTTGCTCTTAGGGATGATTTTAAGGACGGAAATTTATTTTAAAATGTAGAAACCTTAGCGAATCTTACTAATTCTTCATATGTCAACTATAAATGATTGGCGATTTTTTTTTAAAAATATTCAAATTTCTAAGGATTTTATATAGTTTTTATAAATTTTTGGCGATTTTTAAGGTAAAATAATTTTATCCTATAGAATTTGGGCGAATCATTTTTAAAATAGCGAATCTTGTTTTTGGAAAAACCATGGAAAATTAGCCCATGAACGAAATTTAGCCCCTAAAATCATCCATGGTTGCTCTTAAAGACAATCTATTTTATGAAACATCCAAGCAAATCATTACAATGATGTCTACAATATTAGGAAATGATGATGACCGAATTRTTGATGAGTATATCTTGGGGTTCATGGCATATATTTGTCCATATTCTGTTAATTCCTTGGTCAAATTCAACTCTGCCCAATTTTTAGCTGATAATCTTCATCTTCAACTGTCAGAATTTGAGATCACCAAATATTTTAAATATAAATCTTACTTGGTATATATTTTTATGTAATCTCAAGTTGTTAAGTTTTCACACTTGGAATTGAAAAATGAAGACAAAATGGGTAATCCATATTCCATCATTTATTGGACCTCCCTCGTTAGGAAAAATATTCAAAATGTAGGGTTCTCAGAGCACATTAACCAATTTATGTAAAAATATTTTGAGATTATTCATGATGAGATTCCTCCCATAATACTTTCAGAGTGTAAAATAGTTTTACAACTGAGTCTTGAAAAAAAAGTTGGAGATTGGCATTTATTTAAAAATCATACAAAAATTAGGTTTTATGGCACTGAATTGCAACCTTTCCTTTTACCCAGGTTCTTGACACCTAGAATTTTTGTCCTGGAATTTATAATTCAAAGTATTAATTATGATTATGTTAATTTTGTATCAAGTAAATATAAATAAAGTTTTAAATTAAAAAAGGAATTGGGTCCTTTTATTGTCAATACCAGAAAAACTTTGCAAGTAACAAAAAAGCTACTTCAAGACATGGGATTTAAACAAGGAGAGATTTGGATATATGATCCTCACTCTATCATCTCAACTAAAATAAATGGAAATGGATTAACTCCTTATCAACATCAACAAAATTCATAGTTGGAGCTAATGTCCAACCAAGACAGCCGAGAGGATGTGCAAAGGATTTTTCAAGTTCAAGAGAAAGTTCCAAATCAAACATCAAAATCAGCAGTACCAGAGACTCCTCAATAATTTGAGGAAACATACAAAGGAAAAATGTAGGATTGGCCCATAAAATTTCAGAGAGAGAGAGAGGAAGAAAAATAAACTAAAAGGAATAAAATAGAAGACCAAGAGGAGGATGAAGATAAAATGTCACAGAAAGAGTCAGAACCATTGATAAAAGAACCAACAATGGTTATATAGGTTTCATCATCAACAATTCCCAGGATCTCTGAAAGTAAAGGTGGAAAGGAATCAATTGATATATATCAATTAAATCAAGTTCATCATGTTCAATAGTTCAAGGATATAAAAAATATGGGTGTGAATATTAAACAAAATATTCTTCTTAAAATATATGACCAAGGTGCATCTCAAACAAGAGTGTTGTTTGTTGTGGATTATGAAAAAGGTAAATTAAATATAGTAGTGATGTAATCAAATTATCAAAAGAAGGTCACCAAAATCTCTATTGATATAAATGCAGTTCATCCAGATGATAAAATGGATTTGCACAGATAGATTGGAGAAATGTTAAACAAATATGTGATGTTAGATTCTCTTGGGATTACAAAGATACAAACTATAAATGAAAAGATCAGGAATCAAATAAAGAAAGAAAATATAGCCAACATGACTAAGGAGATGAGAGTGGAAGAGCTTGAACAATGGGTAATTGATCCATAGAAAATCCACAAGATGCAACATCGGTACAAGATCCTATGAAAACAAAGGATACTAAGGTTTTGGCAATGAAGAAAAAGCTTAACATTCTTGGAATTGACCATGTTCAAACTCCAGATTTACAAGTTATGCAACAAGGAAAAAATCAATTGTTAAAGAAAATGGTACAAATGAGGGATCAGTAGACTCGTGTGAGGGATTATCTAAAGCACTATCAAAACTTAATCTGAAAGGGGTTGATATTGATAAACTAAAGAAATCAATTTCCACATAGAGTGAGGAGATTAAAGTTTTCAAAGAACAATTGAGTGACAAGGATAAAACCATTGAGTAATATCAAAAGCTGAAGGCTAAGATGCTAGGATATATTGAAAAGTTGCAGAGTAAGCTATCTGGGAATCCATATTTGATTGAAGCTAGACATCTTATTTGGGATCAAATCATCGCTGAGATCAACAAAATATGGGATTACTTCAAGATAATTGAAGAGGAGGTTTCTTTGACAGATGAAGCAAATCAAGCAATACACCAAGCATTTCGAGAATTAGGAATTAGGCATCAAGTTGCTACCAGAATCATCAAGTTCCTAAATTATAACTCAAAAGAAGCATTAAGAAGTAAAGGGGTAAATACATAACTACAATGATAATGGAAACAAAGAAGATTTTTAGAAAAAGAAGTATGATACAACAAGAACATAATACATGTATAATGATTAAAAGAAACATTGATTTTTTTACCAAAACGTTCGAGAACTTGGTAAAAATGGGATTGCCTTGAACATGGAATGGTAAAGGAATACTTCTAACATTTGAAAATTACAGAAACAACATGTTCAAAGTTAGATAAAATGAGGATAAATTTCAAGGAATGATTGAAGTCTTGAGAAGACAAGCTATTGTGGATATTCTCATAGATGATTTTTATCTATTATGGTAGATTAAAAATTTATTCTCAAACCCCCCTTCATATGAGAAATACACCGAGTTGGATATTGCATACAAGAAGATTATGGATTTCAACTACCCATCAAGTGAAAATTGGAAGCTTCTAATTCAATTGTTAACTGAATGAGTCATCAAAATGGATGGAGAAAAATTAGGAGATATTTTTTGGAAAAATCCTAAATTCAATTGTATTCGTTACCTTTTGTGTGAAATCAGATATGTTGTTGTAAATTGGAGGTTGGAAAATAACCCTTGATAAATAATTTTGGTTATGTTTATTTTTGTATAAAAGAGAGAAAATTTGATGCAAAAAGGGTTGGCTTTTGACTGAGAAACATGACTAAAATTTTTAATAAAATTCTATTCTTACAAAACTTGAGTGATTCTTGATTTCACTGTTTTAGTCTATGTTTTTTCTGTTATCTTATGGTTCTATCATTTCATAATTTTCTTCTTTGAATATGTATCTGATGTTTTAAATGTAACAATTTGGTACCACCACCACTGCTAAAATCTCAAAGAAATTTTAAAATTCACAAACTTATACAATTATATTGTAAGTATAAATTGGACTTGTGTTTTCAACTATTATTCCTTGTGAATATTAATTAAATTTTCATTATTTATTCATTCAAATGACTTTAAGTCACACACACACATATATATAATTTCCTCTATTGAAAGTTAAATAATATATTGTTAATCTTTCAATTTTGTTTCTTTATATTCTTCTGTCATTCACTTAAATCTAAATTATCTAGGACATTCAAATATTTCCTTTCCAAGTTCTGATATTTACTTATTAAATATCAAATTCATAACCTAAGGTAAAACAATGAAATATTATGTTTTAGGACAAAATTAAAAAATTACAATCAATTGTAAATGGATGCCTTCACATAGTTTCCTAGCTAGAAACATCTCAAGGGTTACAATAGTTCACAAGCCCATAAACAAACATAATGCAACATCCTTAAGTGTAGTTGGAAACAACTTCATTTTTTGTGCGTCAAAAGAATAATCATAACTGTGACATAACACATCAAATTCGAAAAGGAAAGTTTCTGGGTCTTCGGTTATCATACCATGAAAATTGGGTAGTGCAGAAGGTGGTATGTTCTTCATTTAAACGACAACTACTGGATCCAAATTCATTCTCAATAGTTAATGTACATGCTCCCTCTATCCTTTCTTGTCATTCTTCCTCTTCTTCTCGGTCATTAAGTATTCCAGACATATTGTCCCCTCCAAGATGTACATAGTCTTCTGATGTAGCAGAGAGTTCTGGTTCTTCAATAGGATTTCCTGGAAATGTGATTTCAGGTTGACCACTAAGTAGCTCTTCTTCTTGAGGTTTGGATGTAAGTATGAAAACTTGTTGTGAGGTTGATGGAAATTTTACTGTTTTATAACTACCTTCTCCAACTTTTCCTTTGCCTTTTGCTTGTGTAGTGAGAATTCTTCTTATTTGGCCTCCTCTTGTAATCCTACATGAAGAAGGATTAGATGATGGTGTGGATCTTACAATACCATGTGATGGAGTGGGTGAAGTGGTGTTTGGTGTACTTCTACCGCTAGTAAATCTATCTTTATTATCTCTACACCTATTCATGCATTCTACTTATCATGATTTTAAATGGTTGAAGAGAGATTCACTATATCTCTACTTACAATGACTGCACAAGTTCTTACCTCTCATATGAATGTATCTCTTCCCATTCATTCATTCCTACATGCATTTAAAAAGAAAGAAAAAATAAATGCCTCTTTTCAGTTCCCCAACAATGACGCCAAAAATGTTAGTCAGTTCAATTAGCTAAACTCTGCTGCATTAAATTTTCAACCTAGGAATCGTAAAATGATGAAGTGCTATGGAAAATATATGTAGGTACTATTTCTAATCTATTCTATAATGCATAAGGAAAACAATTCACTGCTTTAGTTGTAGAAACAAATTTTTGTTTAGCTGCAGAAAGAATAGAGTAACACTAAGAAATGAAAAAAAAAGTTATAAGAAACACAAAAGTAATTCCAATATGTAAAACCATCAATCTAATGGAATTTTATAGCATTCTTTCAATCACTTGGATCAATGATAATTCCTACTGATCATAATACCCGATTATTCAATTGACGATTGTGATATTAGTTACTTCTATGCAAACACAAATGAATAAATTACAGAAAGAAAATGATAGAATTAGAAATCACACAACTTGAATAAATAAAAACACAATACCGATAATGATAAGGAAAGGAATAATTTGGTCCTCCATAGGGGGACCTCTTGGTTCTTGGAACACTATTTAGAAAAATTGTATAAGACTAAACTCTTCACAAAAACACAATTAACAACTCATGTAGAACGAACAGTAACTGGGAACTTTGCATTAATCACCGAATCAATCTTAAAACAATTCGATTATAAGGTGTAATGCTAATTTTTCTTTTGAGGATCTAATCACGCATATTTATACAATACAAACATGATCGCTTAGATCCAAGTTATACACATCTCTAAAAAAATCATGTCAAAATACATATGCGTTGATTACCAAATCAGATTTGGATATTTTGTGGACATTTGGATTTAACTTAGTCACCCACATATTAGAGAAATTCATGATATAATGCATGAATTTATCTGATATAATCTCATGCTTCCTTATGCTCTATTCAGATGAAATCAGGGTTGCACATTCTACCATATGTACACGTTGACCAATGAGTATAAATTCGGTTTTACTGCAAGATAGATGATATGTAGGCCATGCTAACATGTGGATGAGATTCTTGGAACATTTTGACACCTTCCATATGTCGTGGTTCAGTCCAAAGCTAACTGTGTCCCCGTGGATGGACAAATTATCTGCAGAAACTCGTCTTAATAAATAGGCTACAAAACTGTAATATGAGTTTCTACAAAATCAGAAGATTATGTAGCTACTCATTATAATAATAGTTAATTAAATCATTATGCATTAAGAAGAATGGAATTAAGCATAATAATGGAAAAATTACCTCTAACCTTCTTCAATGCATAATTTATGTAGCTGATTATGTCCATGTGGAAAAAATGAGTGAAATGGAATATAACCAAGGCATATATATATAATATTTTAAAGGGAAGTATAATATAGAACTATGAAAAATGAGTCCATTTTGAGGACTCAATAGGTCCAAGGGGGGAATTTCCCATGTCTATTAATTCAACCCACTTCCTAAAATTTCTATTGGTATATGAACCTTCTAATTTCTGATTGATTGTCCCCAAAGCCAATCATTGAATACATGTATGATGGTGGGTGTGAGAAGTCACATCCCATAGTTATTAGGATCATGGGGGTTGAGTACAATCAATTTTTGGAAGAGTGTAAGTCAAGTAAGTAATCCAAAGAGAGAAAATTCATATGGGAAGTTACAACGATTTTAGAAAATGAATGTTTTTGGCATAAACAACAAGAAGAGGGTAGGGAAGAAGAGCTTGGAGCTGGAGCAACCATGGAGGGTGAATTATGGAGTGTATTTGGAGAAAAATACTGAAGAGATAGGTTTTCAGGCCTAAAGAGTGAACTTTTGTGTGTGTTTCACTATAAAAACAAGTGATTGTTGCTTCTTTTCCCGATAGTTTTCCTAGCAGTGAGTTCCCTTGATTTTCCCAATACTAAGATTCATAGTTACTCATACTAGAGAGACCTTGATAAAAAAATGGGATGCTTGATGGAATGAGAGCAGTGAAGGGGTGTATTCCTTGGGTCTGGAAGGTCGAGAGGAAGAGAGTTGGTGGAAAATCATGATAACTGTAGGGGAATGCCAGTGGGTTGTGGGTTTTTCTGATATGGGAGTGGACAATGAGAGACTGCCCTCTTTTATGGATTACTAGACTCAACTTGGGATTGAATTGCTATTGATATTTGGAACAAAATTTCTATGGTTGGGTGGAATGTCCATCCTAATAAACTGGTTGCACAATCATTTTTAAAGATAAGTGTTTTATCTTGTTTTTGTGTTGCATTATGAGTTTAATTGCTGTGTATTAACTCTATGTTTGAGAACAATTTATATGATGCTGTGTTGATTTATTTAAATTTCATTCATGTAATTTTTAGCATGATGTAGATGCCTTTAATTATGATATCATACAATATTTAAATCTTTGTGTAATTTGTAGTTGGTAAGCTATAGGAAATTAGTTAGCAACAAATTTTAATTTTATGAGTATTTTTTGCACATAATGGACCTCAATTAAGAGGAGAGATGTTACATGGACAACTTGAAAGTAATTAATTGCTTGTGATAGGAAAATTACTGATGATGTGATACAAGCCTTTGCCTTATATATTCCAAGGAAAATATCCTTGGGGTCATAAAAACTAGCAACTTGTATGGTTCTTGTTCAAAACCATAAATCCTGATGAGTGTTTTGTTTTCAGATAAATACTAGTATCCTGTGCTGGTCTCTTTACTTAGTTGCAACATTTTCTCCATCTGATTAAACATCCTAGGAGGTTGCACCATGTGGATCAAAGTGTAAAAAGAAATCATGAATTTGTTAACAAAAAGGGTAAAACCCTGGTTGTGCTCCTTCCTCATTTCTTTATTCCACTCAAAAATAGGTTTGGGGATACTTGTATCATCTGTTACCTTTAATACCATACTCTCAAAGTAAGAAAAAATATTGAACAAGATAAAATAGACCAGGTAGGTCTAATAGCTAAAGGGTTTTTTAGAATGAAAGTTGACGACTCCAACTAAGAACTCAACATAATCAAATTTGGTGCATTTCATGGATTCTGGAGGACTTAAGACTGAAAATAGGCCTAAAATGGTTTCGTCTACATTATTTTCATGATAATAACCAAGAACTTGATTGATCACAACAATAGCTTGTCTAGTTATATTGGGAAAAATAGATGATTTGAATGGATGAGGGTTATATGGTATTTTCAACCAACTATTTACCTAACAACTTATCCTTTTCTAGTTGATACAATGAATGGTATTTATAAGCCAGTAGTTCATCATCTAGGGGTTCCTTAGTAGTAGGATCATAAAAATAGAGTACTTGCACAATGTATTCCTTAGAAATTGAGAAAATGATTCTAGACCCATATACATTGGTTATACGCTCTTTGTAGTCATCATAAATTGTATCACACCACTCAACCAACTTGATGAATCAATATGTTTGAGGTATTACAGATTGGGCTAGGTTCGATTCCCACAAAAACAAAAAATCTATCCCAACGTTAGCATCTGTTTGTGCCCTTCGAATTAACTGGTAAAGGTTAGGGTAAGACAAAGCAAGGTCAAGAACATCCCCCTCTCTGTCCTCTAGTTGGTCTTGAGGGGTTGGTTGTTTTGGTGTAGCTTTAGTTTGACTAGTGTTTTCTTTAGTTGTCATTTTATTGCTTCAATAAGTAAAATTGATCGGATAGATGAAAATAAAGGGTCAATATGGTCCATATTACCTTTTTTTTATGGTGAAAGGAGGTGTGCACATGTTTCTATCAAGGTTCATGGGTTTTTTTGGGCTCCAAGATCGATTATGAAACAATTACAATAATGAATTGTTAAAACCCCTTTTATCCCTTTTTATACCGATTTGAATCCATGCTTCACCTTTTCATTCACTAGATTTTTGAAATTTGAGGAGTGTGCAACAATTTGAGTGAAATTACTGATGACATCAACAAGGTACCATGGCCATGGGGTAGGATGCGGTTGGTCCAGGTGTCTACCTATGCAGCACCTGTGTAAGGTCATGGTGACACCTGTTTGGAACACCTGTATCCCGGATATAGTGACTCATCGTCATTAGTATGCAGTGAGAAGTGGACCCTATACATGTGTCGTATCCTTATTGGGCCATGTATATGCCCCTTTGTGAGGTGAGGTATCCTGTTGTTTTCCCCGTCAACTTCCTTAGGTTCCTTTCCATCATCCAACTAGGAATTGGATCACATGCAAGAGGGTGGTTTTTTGGAAAACCAAAATTGGTATCGCATGCTCAGTTGGGTGATAATCGGGGTGGAAAACTTACAGTAGTGGTGATGGATTGAGTACAATAGCGATGATCAGTGGAGCAGTGATAATCGGGGAAGAGAAACAACTGTGTTCATTGGATCTCTCATTGATGGCAAGTACAGTAGTGGTGATGGCTTGAGTACAACAGTGATGATCAGTGGAGCAGTGATAATCGGGGAAGAGCATCAACTGTGTTCGTTGGATCTCTTTCTGAATTCTCGATGGCCGTCAGATCTGAATGAAGACAAGAAGAGCACACTGAAAAGGAGGACAGATCTCAGACGTTATATCCAAGTGCAGGACCCGATCATCATTGGATCAAGAAGAACCTACACGTTCTTTAAAGTGCAAGGAGAAGTGGGCGTAATTGCAATAGGAAAAATCACGACTTCATCTGAGCCGTCAGATCAAGATTGATTCTGGACCGTTGAATCCAGTTCATGTCGGAGTTTCGGGGATCGAGAGTTGGACATGTCAAAGATTATTGACATCAGGAATCCTGATATCACAATATGCAAAATCACGATGTAATCTGAGCCGTCAGATTAAGGTTGAATCTGGACCGTTGATTCTAGTCCTTGTCGGAGTTTCGGGGATCGAGAGTTGGACATGTCAAAGATTATTGACATCAGGAATCCCGATATCTCGATATGCGAAATCGCGATGTAATCTGAGCCGTCAGATTAAGGTTGAATCTGGACCGTTGATTCCAGTCCTTGTCGGAGTTTCGGGGATGAAGAGTTGGATATGTCAAAGATTATTGACATCAAAAATCCCGATATCGCGATATGCGAAATCACGATGTAATCTGAGCCGTCAGATTAAGGTTGAATTTGGACCATTGATTCCAGTCCTTGTCGGAGTTTCGGGGATCGAGAGTTGGACATGTCAAAGATTATTGACATCAGGAATGCCGATATCGCGATATGCGAAATCGCAATGTAATCTGAGCCGTCAGATTAAGGTTGAATCTGGACCATTGATTCCAGTCCATGTCGGGGTTTCGAGGATCGCGTACTGGAGATGTCATAGAAACAATGCAACAAGAATGCCGATTTCGCGATATGCGAAATTGCGATTCAATCGCAGCCATTGAATCAAGCTTAGATCTTGACCGTTGATCTAACTCCATGTCGGAGTTTCGGGGATCGAGAGTTGGAGATGTCAAAGTTTTTTAACATCAGGAATCTCGATTTCGCGATATGTGAAATCACGATTTAGTCGCAGCCGTTGAATAGAGATGTGATCTGGACTGTTGATCCAACTTATTTACAGAGTGTCGAGGATCAGGAATTTGAAGTGACAAGAACATTGAACATAAGGAATGCCGAAATGACGAAACCCGATTTAAAGGCAAGATTAATAAAGCTCATCCAATGGTGCGGATAAATTTGAATGTGATCAGAGGGTTACTATTCTCTCTCACAGTTAACTCCTCAGTTACGAATCTGTTAAAAGAAATAGACTCATGATTGAGAATCAGTTAGCATTTCAGTTGCTAGGAACAATTGTCCTTGTTTTGCCTAAGGAAATGCGAAGTGGAACTGTCGGGGAGGTGTGTATAAAAGAAAATGAGACAGAATGTGAAAGGTTGGTTGTTCTGTATGAGAAAAGAATGAAATTGTAAGAAAAATGAGAGGATGCATAGGAGGAGTGTGAGATGAAGCGCATAGTAGAATAACATAACAAGTTGAAGAAGAGCAGAATGAGAGAACGAATTGATGCAGAGCATACCTGATGAACAGACAGAGGAAGAGAAGAATTGCAGAACAGTGAGTAAAAGACCAGATTTATAGAACAGAGAAAGATTGGTAAGAATTGATTTATCTGTGTAGTTATCTATGTATTTGTTCCTTAATACAATAGGGAGGTTGGGAGGTGCTTGGGAGGATTGTTGTCCTCAGAGGTTCAAGTGGGAGCTTGAACGCAGGAAGTTGTAGCTTCCATCTGGTTGCAGGGTGGTGCAAGGGAGAACAAGTGTTCTCTATTATACAAGTTGGAGCCTGTGTAACTGGAAGTTGGTGCTTCCATCCAGTTGGTGCTGGAACATATAGGGAGTTGGTGCTTCCTTCTAGTGGGTGCTAGAGAAACCAGGGAGTTGGTGCTTCCTTCTAGTGGGTNCTAGAGAAACCAAAGAGTTGGTGCTCTCAAACAAGTTGCAGCTTGTAAAAAAGAGGTAGCAGCCTCACATTGAGTTGGTGCTCAATTGTAGATGATGTACAGAACTTAAAAGACTGCCTATCATTTCAAAGAAGAAGAGGTTTTCTCCCTTTATGGGTTTCCTCGTGAAAATCTGTCTCTGTGTATAACTTATG